>JAXQQM020070843.1:0-83670 GCA_034641835.2 Pinus albicaulis | reverse complement strand
GGAATCGATGCAGGAGCATCAGAATTAGCCAGCAATGTGGAGAATTGTCCACATGTTGTGGCTAATCACAGTAAAATTCATTGACTGTTTTTCCAAATTCGAGATTACTAGGAAGAATAAACTTCTCAATTAGTTTGTTATTGTAATAAGTGTGAGATTGCCTTATTTTAGATCAGAGATAATGTTGTTAAACAAATGTGATCGAGAGTGATAAGATAAGAAATTTGTTGTTATGATCTTTCGGGAAAACAGGAGATCCCGTTTGCTATTATTAGAAAATAAGCTCATCATAAAAATGTGATGAGGTGAGAGCTTAGAGTTTTTTTTGAAGAGAGAATGAGAGATAGTTAGTGTGGATTTTGTGTGGAGCGGAAGCTCAAATTAGTAGCAAGGTGTGGGTGTAAAAAAAATAGTGATCAGTCTTTGTGTAATTGGCCAAGAGCCGATACTCTGTTCCATTCATTGAATGCAATTGTGGTTTGTATGTTGACAGAGGTCAATTTTTCTGAATGAGACCTGAGACGGAGACCCTGTATTGCTATTTTCTATGAATAGAATTTGTGTTGTGTGTATCATTTTCTAATGAGCGTGAACTTGAATATCAGTCTTTTTATTGTAAAAAAAAATGAAATGATAGCGGCCTGTGTGTGTTCTTATTTTAGATTGTAAAGAATCTCATGATTAGGTCAAACTCGGCATAGTGGGAATTTGCGAGTTGCAAAAGTCATTTAATATATGATTTGGTGTAATCATCTATTGGAACCTTTAAACGAAATTAAATTTTATGTCAATCGATTTATCGGGTCTGTGTATAGCCTTCGTGTTGGACTGGAGAGGGTTCATATCACAACGTATGACACTAGGAAATGGATGCGAAAGCTGTAAAGTTGGTTGAAGTGAAATTGGATCCGGAGTAATATCGGAGCACATACAGGAAGAGGAGTTGTTTACCATTAAGATTTGGCAATTTCCGATCAGTAGCATATCGGTGGACGCGAAGTGTCATAAAGAATTGTTAATGTGATATCGGATCCGATAACATAATATCGGAACTGTGGATCGCCGATTAGATCGGATTAGAAGGTGGTTCATATTTTCATTGGATCGGAGCTGTAGTAATGGTATTTAATTGCGACATTCAAAATAATTGTGATTAGGTGTCTTCGGATAGTTATCACATCAGGAACGATGTAAATGCCCAAATTCCTGTGTCATATTAAAATTGCAAGTTGAGTCAGATCAATCAATTAGATCCAGGTGGAAATCGACAATGTGTGGTTGCAAATAGCGATTTGCAATTATTGATCAATATCCCATCGACGCAGATTGAAGGTGGACACATAAATGCTGATTAATATCAAACACAGTAATAGCGATTGCTGATTGATATATATATATATATATATATCGGTGTATGCGCCTTAGAACAGCGATTGATATCGCATCGATTTCATATTGAAAGTGAAGTGATTAAAATTTGTGAAGTTCAGTAACATCGCATCAAAGTGAGGCCAGCAGCCAAACCAGGAATCTACATTACCATGCTAATAAAATTTCATCTCGGCTTTTTAAATTAAAACCTCGATACGACAAATTCACAGGACCACTTGCATCGATACCCAACACTTTATCAGGATTCAATAACCTCCCTTTTCTATTAGATTGAAACCTACTTCAATATCATTTGAACAAAATACCATTCTACGATCATATCCACACATACGACCATTCCTGATATGAAATAAGCGTCGCTCTCACAGCTCTGTGTTAGCAGAGTTACGCAAATTCATCGATTGAATTGGAATGGTCTTCGTACCTTGACCTCAATAGAATTCGATTCAAAATTGGAACATCCATACCCGATCACACACTCTGCAAATCGATTGCTCCAAGGCTTTATGCGCATGCAATCTCATTTGTTTCATCAAACACTTCACATGCACCACTGCTGTCTATTTGTATTATCGTTCCAATTGAGTAGCTCGATCTTCCTCCAATGATTTTAAACATTTCTATTCTCTGTTCATAACAGTTTCAAACATATTTATATATCGCAGCAGCCAGATTTACAATATATTGAGTCGATGCCGAATCGATTCACAAATCGATGAATTACCATATGCCACAAGAATTGGGCGTTTACCCTCACTTTGATGCGATATCACATAACTTCACAATTTCAATCACTTCACTTTCAATATGAAATCGATGCGATATCAATCGTTGTTCTAAGGCACATACACCGATATATATATATATATATATATATATATATATATCAATCGGCAATCGCTATTACTGTGTTTGATATTAATCAGCATTTATGTGTCCACCTTCAATCTGCGCTGATGGGATATTGATCAATAATTGCAAATCGCTATTTGCAACCACACATTGTCGATTTGCACCTGGATCTAATTGACTAATCTGACTCAACTTGCAATTTTAATATGACACAGGAATTTGGGCATTTACATCGTTCCTGATGTGATAACTATCCGAAGACACCTAATCACAATTCTTTTGAATGCCGCAATTAAAGACCATTACTATAGCTCCGATCCAATGCAAATATGAACCACCTTCTGGTCCGATCTAATCGACGATCCACAGTTCCGATATTATGTTATCGGATCCGATATCACATTAACAATTCTTTATGACACTTCGCGTCCACCGATATGCTACTGATCGGAAATTTCCAAATCTTAATGGTAAACAACTCCTCTTCCTGTATGTGCTCCGATATTACTCCGGATCCAATTTCACTTCAACCAACTTTACAGCTTTCGCATCCATTTCCTAGTGTCATACGTTGTGATATGAACCCTCTCCGGTCCAACACGAAGGCTATACACAGACCCGATAAATTGATTGACATAAAATTTAATTTCATTTAAAGGTTCCAACAGATGATTACACCAAATCATATATTAAATAACTTTTGCAACTCGCAAATTCCCACTATGCCGAGTTTGACTTAATCATGAGATTCTTTACAATCTAAAATAAGAACACACACAGGCGGCTATCATTTCATTTTTTTTTACAATAAAATGACTGATATTCAAGTTCATGCTCATCAAAAAATGATACACACACAGCACAAATTCTATTCATAGAAAATAGCAATACAGGGTCTCCGTCTCAGGTCTCATTCACAAAAATTGACCTCTGTCAACATACAAACCACAATTGCATTCAATGAATGGAACAGAGTATCGTCTCTTGGCCAATTACACAAAGACTGATCACTATTTTTTTTACACCCACACCTCGCTACTAATTTGAGCTTCCGCTCCACACAAAATCCACACTAACTATCTCTCATTCTCTCTTAAAAAAAAACACTAAGCTCTCACCTCATCACATTTTTATGATGAGCTTATTTTCTAATAATAGCAAACGGGATCTCCTGTTTTCCCGAAAGATCATAACAACAAATTTCTTATCTTATCACTCTCGATCACATTTGTTTAACAACATTATCTCTGATCTAAAATAAGGCAATCTCACACTTATTACAATAACAAACTAATTGAGAAGTTTATTCTTCCTAGTAATCTCGAATTTGGAAAAACAGTCAATGAATTTTACTGTGATTAGCCACAACATGTGGACAATTCTCCACATTGCTGGCTAATTCTGATGCTCCTGCATCAGACTCCCGAAGTTGAAAGTTTCCATGACCTCCTGGTCATGTTTTTCTTCTGTTGTCCATCTAGTATCCCAAACTTTACTTTGTAACTGGTCATCACTTTCATTATGCTGCTGTTTTAATTCTTCTGCCGCTGTCACTTATGTTCCTCCAAATTTCCAAATCTTCATTTGCTGTTGTCCCCTGTTCTTGCTGATACAAATTCCTGTGGTCAATTTCTCCTTCTTTCTGTCCCTCTTCTCATCTAATTTCATCTTCCACAATTTCTCAAATTCTTTCTTACCATTTGTCTTTAACTGAACTCCACTGACATCTGTCTGCTGTACATTCTCCTTTTCCATACAAATTATAAAATTTTTGTCCAAATCTTCCTTGCCTTTGCCATTTACAATCTTTTTTTTGTACTCTACAGCCTCTCTTTCATTATCATAAAAGATAATTCTTCCCTCTATGTCTTCATATTTTCCGAATAACTTTTTCAGCAAAATGTCAATTTCTTCATATTCAATAAACATGTCATTTGCATATAACTCCTCCTTCATTTGTTTATTTTCAGCTCCTTTAATCATGAAAATTTCCCTGTCAATACCATCATTCTCAAAATTATTAAATACATGTTCAAAATATCTTTCTGTTTCAGCCATTTCTTCCATTAATCTCAGTTCTTCATCAACATGCATAAGCACATTGTCCAATCATTGTTCCTCACCTGTCAAACCTGAAAACATACACAACATGTGAGTTTCAAAAATGCAAGGCTCTTCATTCAAGGCCTCAATGATCATCTCTTCATGCTCTTCTGAACTATTCTGATAGTTCACTAAATTATTGAGAAATTCTTCCTCAACATCTCTGATTTCTTCCTCATCAAAGAGAACTTCTGGGACTGCAACTTCTTGACAATGCTTGGAAATTTCATCATAAGTTTGTAGAATACCTTCCTTTTCTACACAATTTCTTCCAATACTCAGTTTGTCCAAATAAGACAATAATGCCTCTTCCTTTTCTCTGATAAGACTTTGATCTTTAAAAGATTTCCTTGGCTTACCTTCTTCAGCTAAGTTCTCGGTGTCAAATTTCCTTCTCTTCACTTCATAAATCTGCAATGCATTTGTTTCTTTTCCTGTTTCCATTTCCCATTGGTCTTCTTTCCATGCTAAAATTCCTTCAAATATGATCAAATAAGTTTCCACTAAAAGAAGACATAACCATTCAGCCATACCTTTTAATTTCCTCCACCAATTGAAGTCTTGAAAGTCCTTATGCATCTCCTTTCTTGCTTGTCTTGCCTTTGCTCCTTTCACTTTTTCATACACAGGTTCAAATTATTTAGGTTGCATACCTGCAATGTTACATTCATAGAAATAATTAATCCCAAAAATATGAGATCCTCTTGTCTGTGCGGATGATGTCAACACATTCCTCTCATTCTGATCTGTATAGATCAATTCTTCTCTACTGTCATCACTGTCTTCGTCCCCAAGGAGAGATCCTTTCTCTGGTTCAAATATGTATTCTATTTCTTCATTCTCAGTTGTTCAAAGTAATAATTTCTCAGCAAACAATTCTCTGACAGGCCATTTAACTCTTCTTCCCACATAAAATCCTTGTTTCCATTTTTCTCTAATTCCTTTCAATACCAGCTTCTCCAAATGACTGAGTTCTGCCTTCATCTCAGCCAACTCTATGTCCCTTTCTTCTTTACTCATTCCTTTGAGTCCAACTACTTCAGCACTCTTTTCCCTATGTCTGTGACTTTCTTTTGTACCCCTGTCATGGCCATCAATAGTCAATTCCTTTCCTTTCTCTGGTGAAATTTCCTTGTTCACTAGTGAGCTGCAACTAAATTTTTCCATTTCGCCTATAACAAATCTCCTTCATGGCTCACCAAAATTTCTCGAGTTTAGCCTTTTGGCACCTATTGGTTCTTTCCTCGAACCTTTCACTGAATAACAATTCTACCCAGCACTCTTCTTGCTGGAATTTTATCTCCTATCCACAATCACAATTGTGGAGCTGCCTCATCAATTTCTACCCAACCTCAGTTGGAAGTTGTTCTCATCTCCTCTTGAACACTCTTTGTTTTAGGCTCTGCATCTTCAATTGCTCACTACCTTCTTCATTCAGTAAATTTTTTTACTGTCGGGTATTGTCACCTTTACGCATATGGGAGTTCTTCTTGCTCTATCTTCTTTATATAGCTCATATGCTATGACACTGGTACAACTCATTCCACCTTTCAGCAAATCTAGTGCTTCCATTGACCTGCACAATCTTATCTCAAGACACATCAAAGTATCTTTCAAACCTGCAATATTCCCTTCAGAAATATCTTTAAACTAATTCCCATTCCATCAGTCAAAGGACTCATCTGTTCACTATTTCAATCTCCTGTTATTCTCTAGAAATTCAAATACATCTCTGCAAAATTATCAACGTAAACATTCTTACCAGACCTTCCTGGGCATTCTCTGCTTCTCCATTCTGATCTCAACATCATTTGTAGCTTGATCTTCATCTTCAGCAAACTCACTTCAAGGCAATTATACATCTGCTAGAATTAAAATTTAGTTCCCCAAAACAATCTTTTCAGAGCGTTAACCCTGGCTCTGATACCAAAATGATGTAGGGTAACCCCGCCAAACCCAGAATCTACACATTACCATGCATATAAAATTTCATCTCAGCTTTTTCCCCAAATTAAAACCTCAATACCTGACAAATTCACAGACTACCACTTGCATCGATACCCAACACGTTATCACCGATTCAATAACCTCCCTTTATATTAGATCGGAACCTACTTCAATATCATTTGAACCCAAATACCATTTCACATGATCATATCCACACATCTACCATTACAATCACCTTCAGTGGTCGCTCTTTGGCTCTGCACAGAAACAGAGTTCTACAAATTCATCAATTGAATTGGAATGGTCTTCGTACCTTCAGCCTCAATAAATTCGATTCAGAATTTGAACATCCACGCCAATCACTCTGCAAATCGATTGCTCCAAGGCTATTCAACAATAAAACCGTTTCATCAAACACTTCACATGCACCCCCGCAACTGGTCAGATATGCTCACTTTGCACCCCCCAATCTAGGCTACTCGTTGGATTGTATAATGCAACTAAAACAAATATTTGAGGACATTACCTTTCAACATATATATCGGGAATCAAACACTCTGTGGGCAGATGGCTAATCAAAAGGAGGATCAGTGTCGCCAGGGTATTCTTCAAACAATTATTCGAGGACATTACCTTTCCACAATATATATATCGGGAATCAAACACTGTGGCTGATGGCTAATCAAAAGGAGGACTTCTATGGCCGCTTCAGGGTATTCTTCGCTATAGCCATATTGTGGATGGTAATGCAGGTAATTTATGGAGGACGACGAGTCGCCTCCTCTCAAGTAATTGGTAGACTCATTTTTTTATTATCACGCTCTTAAGAAAATATTTGATTTAAGTAGGTCTTCGAATATATGAAGTTATTATGGTAGAACATTGAAGACTATAAAGTATATATTTGTTTTTGTGCATGAAATTTTAAAGATGTGTGGTCTTTTTTCTATATTTTTTGTAGGGAATTCATGATGTATATGGAAAAATTGTACTAGAGTTTATATCTATTATAAAACTAATATTTTTTCAATTTTTTTTTTCTTGAAATCTAATTTGAAATTGAGAAAATTGTAATTTTAAGTTGTTATTCTTGAAATCTAATTCAAAATTAAGAAAATTGTAATTTGAAGTTGTTAAGTCTAGTATAGTTTTAGTGTTTTAAAATTCTTGAGATTTCTTGATAAAGTTGACTTAATTTCTATGTTCAAAAATAAAATTTAAATAATAAAATAGCACAATGACATCCAATTTTAATAAAAAGACCCAGAAAAATCACCTCGCTAAAATATTCCAAAAAATATTACTTTATAGTTTTAAAAATGCATTTTCTTCTTGTTATCAAGTTACCAATCATTACAAAAATTCTTGTCTTTTATGGTGATCAAATTTGATAGTGGTTGATTTACTTTAATGGTATGCTAAGTTACTTATTTGGTATAATTTGTCTGGTTATTTCATGTTTTGCTTTATTTTATTATAGAATGTGGGTAATAGATAATTTTTTTTACTTATGTATTTAATATTATATTCAATAAATATTTGCTTTTTTTTTTAAATTTAGTGCCAATGCAATATCATAGTTTCAATCTATTAGATGGCTTGGAATTAATTATATATGTTGTAAGTGATGTGAATGTGTACTTTTCATTATCTATATCTTACATACTATATGGTAATATTGTAAAGGTAATTCTAAACATTTGTAAATATTACTTTTGAAGATTAATAAAATATTTGAGGCCAGTTTACTGAGTTCACTATAGAGGAAATGATCTAAGGGGATTGACCTATGCCTAATGACCTTGCAATGAAAAACTCCTCACTCCTATATGATTATCCTAATTCTTAATATTAATGATAATTAAATTAAGAACCTAGTTAAATGATTTATTACTTCAAATAATTATCTCCTGCACTCAAGAAATTATCTTCTACTTTTAAGTAACCAACTCGTACTTTCAGGGAACCAAGAAAAGAGTGGGGGAACACAGGGGGAATAATCCTCACTCTCACCATTCATTCATAGAAAGGGATAATTTCAATTAGGGAAGATAAGCGGGTTTTCATGAAGAAAAACCAAACCAAATCTTGTATGAACAATGGAGATATCAAAGAGGGACCATAATCTGACATGCAATAGGTCCAAGATCGGGTAGAAAGATATCCTCTTACATCCATGTGTATTTTTTATTTTTTCGGGCTATCTAAGAATAAAAATCCATTTTCCAAGAAGCTACATAATGGTGGAAATGAAATCCAAAAGTTGATACTGATTTGGACTCATGTTACACATATTGAAAAGAACAATGAGCGTTGTAAGATAATTCCTCCTATGGAAAAGAGGGCCCTCTTTCTGATCTATCCAAAACCAAAGATAGACAAAGGGATAAATATCTATGGATTTCACAATCTAGATTTAGAATTGTGCATTCAATTTATACAAATGAGAATAGGAGGGTAGATCTTAAGAATTTTCTATGGTTGTCCTTCTCATGATCCTAGCTAATGTAGCTCCAAGGATCCATCCTTTGCTCCACACTTCAAACACCTACATGAAAATGAAAATATATCTCCCTCAAAGTCATTTGGTAGAAAGAGAATATGAGTAACACTTAGATCTAATTAATTCCACTCAAGTAATAATAGATTTACTAATGTATGCAAAGAAATGACAATAATTTATACACATTGGAGGGGGAAAACCATAGATCTATGTTAATGGTGAATGTAAAGTACAACAAAAAGAAGATTACCTTGAGACTTGTTGAGGAAATTTTTGGCTCCAAGTTCCTTGAGCCCTCCTTAGCCCTTTCTCTAATTTTGGTTGAACTTGTAGAGAGTGTGTTGTCGTTGCGACAATGACCCTCCAAAATGTTTTCCTAACTCAATTTTGGAGCCTACGTGAATTGTCATTCGAAGCTACCTAGTGTCATCACGTTGTTTGATTTGTTATTCTTATTTTTTCTCTAAGTGCCGCATCCTCCTAAGTCAATGTTTTATAAGTATTGTCACCTTACCTTTAGAAGTTCTTGTATTATCTTGTCCAAGGTTAGGTGAATTCGTAAATTTACTAGACTTAGTAACTAGCCATTTTCGCCATGCAAGATACACAAAAGAAATAAAAAGCAAGAAAAATCACTTTTAAAGAAAAAGCACACTTAAGTATCGCAAAGAGTTTCTCTCTTATTGAGCGCAATCCTTCGGGCTGAATAGATGCACCATCCTTAGTGGACACTCCTTCATGCTCAACTAGTGTGCCTTCCTTGATCACACTCCTTCGGAATGAAGACATGCACCCTTTTAAAACTCATGAATGTGATTTATTGTTGCATGTGGGTACACTCCTAGAAAATAGGATCCCACTTCACTTTGTTTAAATAAATCATTCACTCGTCGAAAAGTGGCGAGCATGCATGGAATGTATTTGCATGTAATCTATTTATAATCAACTGAATTAATCATTACTTCTCATAATCATTCTCGTCTGGGTTGGGTGCATGTCTTTGGATCAAGGAGCTCTTTGTCGATCTTCATTCCAAGTAAGTTTTTCATGTCAATTATATTCATTTCCTTTAATGTTTTTTTTTTTATCAATCTTTCTTTCCTCACTAGCGTTTCACTTTTTTTCAGCTTCTTTACTGGTGCTTTATTTCATTCTTTCTTCTACAAGTGTTAAATTCCTATCACAGGTTGTGACTCTTCATATTATATAACTCTTCATATTGCAGTCATGATTGTGATAGAATCTATAAAAACTTGTAGATCATTCCTCTCAAAATTTATATCATTCTATCTTGTTGTTGAACTTTCCCTTGAGCCATTCCAAGATAGAGTACACTTCTGGAAGCCAAAGTCTGACTATCTCATAAATTTTTCCCTAGAAAGACAAGTTTTCCTCAAGTGCGGACTCCTTTGTCGTGAATAAATGACCCTTTCTTGAGAGCATGAGAACACCTTGAAGGCTTGAATTTTTCCCCTTTGTATCTTCATCATGCACCCTTGTGCCCTCCTTTTCCTCATGAGTGCATGAGCACACCTTGAAGGCCTGAAGGCCTAAAGCCCAACCCCTTCGTCTCTTTGGAGTGCGCTCTTGCACCCTCTTAGTCTCTTTGAGCGCATGATTTCACTTTGAAGGCTCAAATGATTTTCCTTCGTGATTCGTTAGTGTGACATACGCCCTTTGATGATCTCTCCCTCTTTATTGATCACATGAATGCACCTTCAAGCCTTGAATGACCCTTGAGATTCCGTCGTGCTTCAATAGTGCACCGTCCTTATTTTTGTGAAGAGTTATTTCTTATACACGTAGTTATGTCCTGTTTTTTTTTTTTCCACAGAAAAAATCGGTAACCTTTTATTTATAAAAATGAAAAGTTACACATAGCATATGCATTGAAGCATTTTCAGAAATTGCCCATTGGGCTCATGTGCTTTTGCACACAATGCAGCGTAGCAGGGCTACTGTGCATTCAGAAAGAATGAAAGAAAAAAGAAAAAGAGAAGGGAAGGGAGGAAAGGACAGAAAAAACTGGTTCCAGAGAGTGAGTAAAAGACTCACACCTCATGTTTTCCTCCCCTTCTTCTTCTCGACCTTGCGACACTCTCCCTGGGAGGGCTCAATTGTTGCTAGGACTAACTGTTTTTCTGCTTTCTGGGAACCTGTATCCTTATCTGAGTCTGAAGTATCTGAGGGGTGATGCCGTTTGATCCCTCCAATACTCAAGTCCTCGCTAGTCTTCTCTGCCTGATTTGAATGGAAATGTGAAGCCTTGTTGGCTGATATGTTTTCCTTTTGGGTCTCTTTTCCTTGGGAAGGCTCAGTCTTCTCTATGGGAGTAACTTCCTCCTCTGCTTCTGATTCATCTTCCTCTGAGTCAGGAGGGGGGTATTGCCACCCTTTTCTCTGCTTCCCTTTCTGTTTCTTTTTATTGTTTGCTTTCTTGGCTTCTGGACATGATCTTTGCAAGTGTCCTGTCAGCCTACAGCTTCTGCATCTGAAGGCAGTGTTTTCGTAGCCTAGTCCTTGCAGCCAGTTCTGTTGCTTGTATACCAACTTTATATTTTCTGGCAGTCCTTTACTTAGGTCAAATTCCACGCAAATGCGTGCAAAGGTGTAGATCCTCTCATCGATCCTGTCCAGATCTGTTTTGATGTATTTCCCTATGCTGTTCCCAATTCCTTCCAAGACTCATTCACTCCAAAAGTGAAGAGGAAGGTTATATAGGCGGACCCATATCGGCATTCTGGAGACAGTCATTGTGTTTGGGTCAAAATCTGGAAACCATGGGGTCATAAAAAGACTAGAGTTATGTCTGTTGTTGATAACCTTATGTTCTTATTTAAAATTGATGGATCTTTGAATTTGATTTTCTAAGTTATTGTTTGTAATATATAGAGGATCTCATAAAGCTAATCTTGTTCACCGTGAGTGTGCTTCCACATATAGGTGTTCAAGCTGCTAGTGTTGTTACTCTTTCATCATATGTTGGAACGATGCCTCCCATTGCACGTCGAGTGGCCTCCAAAGAAGCTTCAAAAGAAAGCACTGGAGAAGCAATAGAAGTCACAAATAATACCATTCCCATATTTTCAAATACATAATGCTTCATAGATAAGTCTATTGAGATCACATGGAAAGACAACAAAGACTCATTCATGCAGAAACAATTCTCTGAAAAATTGGAAGATTTGGAAGTATACATTAATATCAAATGATCTAGAATACACAAAATTATATGTAGCTTCCCAGTCATTCCTTGTGCATAAGTGATTGAATGGATTCTTACACACATCGATGATTCAAATATGGTGCTTCGAAGTGAAAGCGGTGGTCAACTTGCCACCTATTACAGAGAAGAAATGCAAACCTATTATAAGATGCATAAGCCCACAAAGTATGCCAATACCAACTTTTACACTATATGGTATGATATCGACAAAAGTAACATCATTAAATCTTGGTGTCGAGATCCTGTTACGTTCTGACACTGCCCATATACAATTTACCCAACGAAGATTCTTAGAGATGTGTATCAATATCTCATTGTTATGTGTTTTATGTTGCATGGGTGGAATAATTTTGAAGTAATTGAAGAGAACATGATATATATGCTCAACATGGTAGTTACCTATGACAAAGTCTTCAATTGGGTCGATTTACTTTATTTTGAGTTGTAGTGTCGTGTTGGGCAGGCTAAAGCATATCTAAGATCAAACAAGGCACAAGAATTCTACATGTATGCATTTCTATTGGATGGGATATGGGCGCGATATGCATTCCCAGGAATGTATTGGAACCAAACCCTGGAAGATAAGTTTCCAGTTTACTTCCACTGCAAGGCGTTGTGAGATTTGAGTTTTAGAGGGGCATACAACAAATTAGTAGAGCATTTATTTGCAGTCATATTTTATATGATATATGAGATCGATCCTCCTTGCATGACTGACCAAGTGAAGTAGTCATTACATGATATCACATATTGGTTTACAATTGCATTTTAAGGTACATATATCCAATGCTTTGGATGTCAGATTTCTCCTCATCTCATGTTGCAATATGTAACTAATAAGGTGTTCTTGCAAGAAGTGGCTTATCAATTGAACAAAGGTTTATCTAGATTTCTTCACAGAAAGAAGAAAGCCCCATGGCCCACTTTCCCTTTGAGGATCAGATTGTATGAACTAAAGAGCCATAAGACGGTGGAGGAGAAAATACAGGAGTTGGATTGCTTGCACTTTTCAATCAAGGACTTTCATATATATGACCTTAGAAGAGTGTGCAAACAACATTGTGAAAGGATTGGTTTCACTTGGGGATATTCATCAATGTCTATCGCAAAAGATGAGAAGATAAAGAACTTGTAAAATGCAGTAAGAAGAACACATCCAAGAATTGAAGTTGGTTCCCCCCAAGTTCCACGCTAGGTACATAAGGCACCCTAAACAAATCCTCAAGCAAAAGTTTGCTTCTCCTAGGAAAAGGATTGTTGTAGCTCCTAGAGACAGCCTTGAGTTGCAAAAGACCAATGCCTAGGACATCTTGAAATCAGAGGTTAGGTGTAGATGATTTTAAGGGGTGCCTCTGACAGAATATGGATTAAGAGGATAATGATTGTGGTGGTTCAGGAATGGTGAAGACTTTGGAGTCTGAATCATGCGAATTACCCTGTACTGCGAGAGGGCTTAGGAGGCTGTATGGCTCGGTGGCTTTTCTAAATGGGCCAAGTATGAAACAATGAGCAGAGGCTTTCAAAATATGTAGAGGTGTTGAGAAGGAATGGAGGAGGAACCCGCGAGAGACAGGCTTAAAAGTCTTAAGAATCTATCTCTTGTGAACTCAAAGGAAGCGGATGTAGGTGGAATGTGACCAACAATAGAGATTCATGGAGCACGAATTAAGGGGGCACGGCGATTTTAACACATGAGCGTTATTCATACACGAATTCATGAATAAAATGCATACCACCACCAGCTACATTACATGAATCATCAAAGCAGCAAAACATGGAAAGATGATTATACATAAACAAGAGATTACTGATAAACAAAGAGAATACAGATACATACTACTCATTGCCCCATCTGGAATCCAAATAAACAACAATGTATATCATATTAGGTTCAAAACATCTCTCCCAAATATGTATCTCAGAGCATAAAGAGCACAGTCATACAGAACTACAACAAAAATTCTCCAAAATTCAGAACCCTTCTTTCGTCTCTGAACTCTCTACATATAGAGTTCCCCTTGAGGGTTTACGATCGAATAATCATTCATGATTGGCCCACACATGTGAACATCAAAATATCCTAACCAAATTGTAGGTCTTAACCCTGAACAGAAATTATCTACACACGAATCTTATAACATAAAATAAACAATAGCGAGATCATAAAACATAAAACAGATAAACACAGAGATTTTCCCCTGGATCCCAAATCGGGACGACCAGCTTGATTTTTCATTATATTCCTTTTAGTGTTACAACACATATATATACATGCCGAAACATACATAAACCCCAATCCATTAACCCTGGATTAGAACATAACCGTAGTTCCCTTGACCGGATCTACAAAAATACCAGGGGCCGAAAACCATCGAACCCCAAAACCATGTGCAAAACCATGGACGCAGACTACCCAGCGGAAATTAAGGAACCAAAATTTTCGTCGGGGTGCTACCCCGGACCCCGACAGGGGGGGCTACCACCCCCCCTGTGACCCCCCCGTTGCGCCCAGCGCAAAGGGGGGGCTATCGCCCCCCCTCTTACCCCCCCGCGCGTGCTTAGTCATGGAAAGAATATAACACATACCCAACATTCTCCCACTTGTTGTTTTCTTTCCACAGGGGGTCACAAGAGAGCTTAGTCATTGGCCCAATTCTTCAACACCCATTGTTTCTCTACACCAAGAGAACTTCTGAGTGCTCACAGACTTTGTTAATGCATTTGCAACATTCTTCAAAGTGTCCACCTTTACCAGCAACACCCTTTTAGCCTCAACCATATCTCTAACAAAGTGATATTGAACATCAATGTGCTTTGTCTTTGAATGATAAGCAGGGTTCTTAGCCAAGAAAATTGCACTTTGCCTATCACAGTCTATCCTTATAGATTTTTGTACCAACCCCATACTTGAACACAATCTCTGCAACCAAACTGCTTCCTTGCTTGCATGAGTGGCTGCTATGTATTCTGCCTCTGTAGTTGAAAGAGCCACTACAGACTGTCTTTTACTCATCCAACTGACTGTGCCTCCAAATAAGCTAAACACATACCCACTTGTAGATCTTCTTTGGTCCATATCTCCAGCCCAGTCTGCATCAACAAAACCACGAATGTCCAACATTCTTTCCAATCCTGGTCTTCCCTGGTAGCACAAGCCATAATCACTAGTGCCACGTAAATATCTGAAAACCCGCTTCACTATTGTCCAATGCTCCTTCCCTGGGTTTGACATAAACCTGCTCAATACTCCCACTGCATGTGCAATGTCTGGTCTAGTACATACCATTGCATACATTAGGCTACCCACTGCACTTGCATATGGAACACGGGACATATCCTCCTCTTCTTCTTGTGTCTTGGGGCATTGTTCAGCAGACAGCTTTGCACCTACAGGAATAGGAACACTCACCGGTTTACTATCCTGCATATTGAACCTCTGCAATATAGTCTCGACATACTTCCTCTGGTTTAACCAGAGCTTCCTCTTTGCCCGATCTCTCTTAATTTCCATGCCCAAAATATAGTTTGCAGCACCAAGATCCTTCATGTCGAATTTGGAGAATAGTTGGGTCTTCAAATCTTGGATAATTTCTTTGTCATTTTCAATCAACAACATATCATCCACATACAAGACCAAATAAATAACATGGTCACCAATTAATTTAAAATAAACACAGTGATCCTCCTTGCTTCTGGTGAAGCCAAGTCCCCGTATATAGGTATCAAATTTCCGATACCACATCCTTGGTGACTGTTTTAACCCATACAGAGACTTCTTCAACCTGCATACCAGTTCTTTCTTACCCTTCACCATAAAGCCTTCGGGTTGCTTCATGTAGATCTCCTCTTCTAGATCCCCGTGAAGAAATGTTGTCTTCACATCCATCTGTTCTATCTCAAAATCAAATGCAGCAGCAACAGATAAAAGTAATCTAATAGAAGTAACTTTGGCAACAGGAGAAAACATATCACCAAAATCAATTCCCGGCACCTAGGAATAACCTTTCGCTACCAACCGAGCTTTGTATTTCTCCACCTTGCCTTCTACATTCATCTTCTTCTTAAACACCCATTTGCTCCCAATGGGCTTCCTTCCAGCCGGCAACTCCACCAGATCCCATGCATCGTTTTTGTGAAAGGATGCCATTTCATCAGCCATGGCCTCCTTCCAGAGTTTTTCATCCTCTAAATCTACTGCCTCCCTGACAGTTCTGGGTTCATCATTAGTTATAGTTAAGGCAAAACCTGAACAGAAAGCAGATGGACTATACCTTTCTGGTTGCCTTCTTTCCCGAACTGATCTTCTTAAAGCTGGAGTTTGTGGCTCATCATCTTCTGATTCTTCTTCTGTTGTAGAGTCTGATTCATCCTCCTTTAGCTCAAACTCTATCTTCTCAGGTTCCTTTGGTAGGACTTCATGTTTAACAACATCTTTCACTTCTCTAAACAACACATCTCGGCTGTACACAACCTTCCTTGTTTATGGGTTCCAAAGCTTGTAACCCTTTAAACCATCCTTATACCCAATAAAGATGCACCTTTCAGATTTATTATCCAACTTGGTCCTTTTCTCCTTTGGAACGTGTACATATGCATCACATCCAAATACACCAGATGTGAAACCAGAGAGTTTCTGCAGTCCACACCTCTTTATGTGGTCTTATCCTCAACAGCCAGTGAAGGCAATCTCTTTTAACCACAGCAACATCACAGTCTACTTCTTCTTTGCCCGGAATTTACGCCTGTGGCTTCCTTGGCTGCATGCTCTTGCCTTTTTCCTCAGTCATTTAATTTATTCAACTGCAATCATTTCAAGCGAGGCCCTTATGGGTATTCTTCGCAGGTGCTATACCACACTTCTTACGGGAACTCTTCAAATTCCCTCTTGCAGAACTCCCCACCATTATCTGTCCTCAGCGCCTTTATCTTCTTCTCTGTCTGGTTTTCCACCAGAGCCTTAAATTCTTTAAATCTGTCAAAAGCTTCAGATTTCTTCCTCAAGAAATATATCCATGTATTCCTTGAGAAGTCATCTATGAATGAAACATAGTACACGGACTTTCCCAGTGATGGAACTGACACAGGCCCAAACACATCACTGTGCACAAGTTCTAATATCTTGTTTGCCCTCTTAGCACCAGAAGGAAAACTCACCCGATTCTGCTTCCCATATACACAATGTTCACAGAAATCGAAATCCAGAGAACAATTAGACATACCTTCTACCATACCATCTCTATACAGTATCCGAAGGCCCTTCTCTCCAATATGTCCAAGCCTTTGATGCCATAGCATGGTCTTTTCTCCAGAGACAGCTAGGCTTTCCGCTCCACTTTCAAGAACCATAGAACTGTTACACCCATCAATAACAGTGCTACCTTGTAGCTTGTATAGAGTTCCAGTCCGAACTCCCCGCATTAATACCAGTGCTCCCCGAACCATCTTGCGGGCATCTTTCTCGAACACTGTTTTTACACCTGCATCATCCATCTTGCTTACAGAAATCAGATTTCTGGCCAATGCAGGAATATGCAGAACACCAGGAAGTGTTCTAATCCTCCCACCTTGTAGCTTCAGCTTGACCTTTCCACGTCCGACGATTCTGGCCTTCCTATCATCCCCTAGGAAGACATCACCACCATCATATTTCTCATACTCGCAGAACCAATCCCTATGGGGAGTGAAGTGAAAGGATGCACCTGAGTCAATCAACCATGACTCATGATCTACATGTGTATTTGAAGAAGAAGCCAAATACACATCCCCACCTTCATCCGAGGTGGTTTTTGCCTCTGCAGAAGGAGCATCATCGGATCCCTTTCCTTTCTCAGGAGCTTTAGATATGCATTCCTTTTTGTAGTGCCCTTCTTTTCCGCATTTCCAGCACACCTTTACAAACTTTCCAGGAGATTTAGATCTCCCTCTAGATTTAGATCTCCCACTCGAAACCTTATTCTTGTTTTTTTTCTGAGACCTTCCTCGTACAGATAAGGCATATCCATTCTGACCCTCCATATTTCTCCGTCTCATTTCCTCCGACAGCAAGGCTGAGACAATGTCATCAAAATTCAAGGTAGTTGTATTGCTACCTATTGCAATAACCAGACTGTCCCACGAGTCTGGTAGAGAACACAACAAACTGATGCACTTATCTTCATCCGAGATTTTAATATCAACAGATGACAGCTGACTTACCACAGTATTGAAGGCGTTCAGATGCTCTGTCACCGAGTCTCCATCCTTCATCCTCAGGTTATACAGCTTTTTCCGCAGGAACAACTTATTCACCAGAGACTTAGATTGGTACAAAGTCCCTAGCTTTTCCCACGAGGTCTTCGCCGTAGCTTCCCCAGATACATTCAACAATACTGAATCTAAGACACACAACCATATTGTGCTTTTAGCCTTCCGATCCAGTTTCTTCCAGTCTTCATCTGACATTCCTGTTGGCTTAGTACCTGGATCTACCGCGATCCACTGATCTTTATCCACCAGCAGATCCTCCATATTGAGCTTCCACAACTCAAAACTCTGACCATTAAATTTCTCGATCTCTATCTTTCCGCCGCTCGCCATCTTCTCTCACCGCAAGAATCGATCCCGCAAATCTCCCACTGAACAGGGTCTACCTCAGGCCCGAACTAAAAACCCTCAGTAGCAAAGGCGTCCCCTTGAAGCCAAAACAGCTCCGATACCAAATGTAGGTTTTAACCTTGAACAGAAATTATCTACACACGAATATTATAACAGAAAATAAACAATAGCGAGATCATAAAACATAAAACAGATAAACACAGAGATTTTCCCCTAGATCCCAAATGGGGACAACCAGCTTGATTTTTCATTATATTCCTTTTAGTGTTACAACACATATATATACATGCCGAAGCATACATAAACCCCAATCCATAAACCCTGGATTAGAACATAACCGTAGTTCCCTTGACCGGATCTACAAAAATACCAGGGGCCGAAAACCATCGTACCCCAAAACGATGTGCAAAACCATGGACGTGGACTACCCACCGGAAATTAGGAAAGAATATAACACATACCCAACACAAAAATATCAGAGCGTGCATCAAGCAATCACTCCCATAATCATAGAATCAAAACAAAGTTGGGTGAAATCTAGATTTCACCATAAAAACATCATAATCAAACAATAAAAGAAAAACATAGTTGGCCATGGAGGCCAAATCCTAGAATCTTAAAAATGGGGTGGCAAGGAGTGGCTATGAATAGGTGGGCAATTTGACTTCCATCACATGATTCCACCTATTGTGAAAATCCTCCACTCCCTCATTTTCATGATTTCCACTTAACTATTATGAAACAACCAGTCATGTTGCGCATGCCTAGCTCTTTAGAAGAGATTTCCTAGACAAACTGAATAAACCATAGCTGTGTTTTTTTTGCCAAAAACCCATGCTGTGCTTAAATCAAAAAATAGGAGGCCGGATTTCAGAGGGGGGCCTGTCTGGTTTGTGGTATTTGGAGGTGGGGTGCGAAATCACTTTAGGCCAACACGTAGCACCAAAGGTGGTTTCCAAAACTGGCCATTTCATACCCCCCCCCTGGCATTAACCTTTAGAAGGTGAGGGAGGGCCGAAATAGATCATGAGATGTTGGATGCATGATGGGGAGCGGAGATGAGGGGAAGATGGCGGAAGTGATGGTGGAGTTAGCGGGATGATTAACACTGAAAAGAGTAGGAAAAAGGCCATGGAAGGGCTATTGATGATGTGGTGGAGGTGACGTGGCAAGGAGGTGGGACCCAACTTATATCGCAAATCGAAAATCAGAGCTTTTCTTATGGGACTATGGGGGGTAAATGTTAAAACTTGTGATGTGCGAAGTGCGATAAGCGGAGGTGACATGGCAAGGAGGTGGGCTCACTCGCAGATCACAAATCAGGGGTTTTTGTTATGAGCAATGAAGGGTAAATGTTAAAAATTGCGATGTGCAAAGTGTGGTGAGTGGAAGGTGGTGTGGCCAGACGGAGGTGGGGCCACCCACAAGTCATAGATTGGGAGCTTTTTTATCAGAAACAGGAGGTAAATGATATGATTTGTGAAGTGCGAAGTGTGATGAGAAGAGAGGTTGAGGATGCAAAAAGGTTAGTGGTAAGTGCCCGTTCCTCCTTTGACTATGAGGTGTTCACCCGACCCGTGCTTGAAGTGCTTGGCATTCACTTTAGCTGCTCCTACTCTTCATTTTCTTGAATCTGATGTTGCCTTATTCGTTCATAAGAACCACAAGCCAACATTGCTTTATAGGGGCCACTTCTCCACCTTGTGTGCGGTCATAGGCCAACATTGGCTCCATCTAGGGACAATGTGCTATTCTAAGTGCGTTGAGAACCTGCAGACCTGAATGCCTGTGATTTATTGGGCGCATGGAGTAAAAAATGCATATTGTAAATCTGAACTGAAACTGCAACTGAGCTGTGTATTGTAAACTATCAAAACGGAAATCACTTCCGCACCTTGAAAATCTCGAATGATGAAATCCGACCCTTGCTGAAAATGAAATATGAAACACACTTGAACTGAAAAACTGCAAAGCAATCTGAAACTAAAACGGGAAAGATGCTTATAGTACTGAGCTTATTTGCACACGTACATACCCTAATCTACTGGAATTACTGCTATTCTAAATGATACAATAATTCCAGTGTAACCGGGCAAGAAACTGCTCTAATAACTTTGTTCTTTCACTATTTTTCACCAAACTCAGGAACAAGCTTGTTAATGGTTTTTGATAGAAATTCCCAGCCTGATCTTCATTGCAAGGAGATTGGTAAACTTGAAAAACAACATAAATGTTGAAAAGTTATGGTGGCTTTGTGATGAGTAATTTATGAATATAGATAGCCACTGGATGAAGATACACTTGACCTATTTCTGAATATGTTGACCCAATAGATCCAACCTCATAGCTTGGTACTGCACGCGTGTTCTCCATGTATTCAAATGAATCGAAACATATTTTCATTTTATCTAATGAATTTTGTATTGATACTTCTACTAAAACAGACAATAGGGAAGAATATTTGATCATATCCATATCGTAGAAGCTTTTGAAATTATTACGTGTACATGAAACTTGAATTTGAAAACTACAACCATCCAACGTATCAGCTATTGGGTCATGAAGTTCTTTAGATGATTGTAGCGTTGGTTCCACTGACATATCATGATTTCTCCTATGATTATCAACCAAAATGTGACCAAGATTCCCTTTCACAATCTGAGATGAATTAAAGCATAAAGGTATAGAATCAAACTGGATCAATTCTTCCTCTATTTTAAACTTTGCCTCTCCGTTCAGTAGGTTCACTTCCACATCCACTGAAATATTTTTGATTTCTTCAAGGGTTTCAGTGTCCCTTTCTCTTACTTGGAATGCCATCTATGGATTAAAGGCATCTGGGTAGTGCAAGAGAGCTACTCCTGGGGGTGGCCTTATATCAGTAGGCATTGAATGATACACCTTATTGAACCTGGCTGAAAAGTACTGTATTGTCTCCCCAGGCTGCCTTTTTAAATGTCCATAATCTTCTATGATAAGAAAGACATTTCCCATGATTACCCATCGACCTAGGAAAACTTGCATGAATTGATGAAAATTGCTCATGCTAGCAGCTAGAAGATTCTCAAACCAATTCTTAACTTTAACTTGCCATGGTAGGACAAACATCTTGATACATACATCATCTTCTTCCTTTACTGATGAATGCAATGCACTCACTAAAGGATCATGGTAAACATGCAACATAAGATCTTCTAGAAGATTTATAACAGGAAAACAAACCTCATTCCAAACTACTGCTTTTCTTGTGTGTTGAAAGTGGTTCTCTTCAAACAGCAAGGGAACCAATTGTTTTTCCTCACTATCCATGGTAGTCAAATGATTTGAGTTTTCTTTATCTTTCTCTTTGTCACACAGAAGCTTGCAAGGGAGCTGCAAAATCTTGTTAATTTCGGGTGAAGGAACATGATTTGTAACAATCTGTTGTACTACTGAAAGAGAATTTGAGAGATGGCCTTCATCATGCAAATTTGACTCGTCTTCAATATATGAAGGAAGCACTACTTGCTGAGGATGTTTTTGTGGATCTAGATAATTAAGCTCTGTTGCCTCTATTTTAGGATCACTGGACTAATGTTGATTTTTACTGTTGTCCTCTGGGAAGCACTCCAGATCTTCCCCTTCTTCATGGAGGGTAAGCTCGCCTCCCTCTTCTTCAAAATAGGTTAGGAATTGGTTTTCTACATGCGGTCCAAAAACCACCATGGGTCGTTCTTATTAGAGATTAAAGGGTGTGGGCCCTTTTTATGTAATGGCTTCTTTAAACTTCTCTTTAGGAGGGTCGGGAAATTTCAAGGGTATAGATGTCGACTTCTCATTTTTGGGAGGATCAACTTCTTGCTTTGTGAAAGTGGATGCAGTTGCCTTATGAGGGGCTGACTCTTCTAATGGCTTCTTCCATTTACTAGCAGAACTAGGAGAGGTTTGTTCTCTTGATATTGAATCTTCATTTTGTTCTTTCCCTCAAGTTCTCTTTCTGGAGGACCTGAGGTCATAGTTCTTGTGGAGTTGAGCTTTCATGAAATCCATGAACTGTTTGTAGTAATGGTCGATAACTTTATCCTCTAGAGGAACCTCCTTCTCCTCTTTCTCCCCTTGCAAGATGATTTCACCCTCCTCATCATCAAAGTAAGAGAAGAATTGATTTTCTTGGTCTATGACTTCCTCAACCTATCCCTCCACTTCTCCCTCCAAGTATAGAGGAGGTTTAATGTGGTCTTTCTATTCCTTCCTCTCTCGCTGCAACATCTGCAGAGGGGGCTTACGATACTGAGGATTAAACCCTCGGTTAGGAATTATTTGGTTGGGACGAGGAGGGGAATTTTTGGCCTCTAATTCAAGCTTAATCAACTTATTTGAAAGGTTCTTGATTAGCTTATTCATTTCTTCAATTCTATACTCTTGTGATTCCCTCTCCTGATTTGAAGTAGAAGCCTCCTCCCTGTTCTTTCTTCTAGCTTCATGTTTCGTCTTCCACTTGAATTTACCAGTAGAAGCAAAGTTTGCTTATACCTCCAATGCATTAGTCTAGATTTGATCCAGAGATGTGTATTTTATTTCCCTTAGGGTGAACCCAAATTTTTCTTCGAAAGCTCCTGCGAAGACCACCTTAGCAGCTGCTTGGGTAGGCTTTATTTCAGTAGGAAGATTATCATAGAGAATATTGAAGCTCTTTATGAATTCCATTACATCCTCATTGTGTCTCTTATTTAGAGCATTGAACTCGGTGAGAATGTATTCATGGTCCCTCTTTTCTCCCCATTTTAATGTGAAGGAATTTTCCATTTCTTCCCAAGTGTGGACTGTGTTGCCGGCTAGAGACTTGAACCACTTCTGGGCTTCTCCATCCAAGGATTGGAAGAAAAGCCTTAACACCACATCTAAGTGATCTACATTCATATTCTCATTAAAGGCATAGATTTTTTCGATACGTCTCTATGTCAGAGTATTATCTTCCCTTATAAACCGCGACAACAACTCTAGATAGTATTGCGACATATCATTTAGAGGATGAGGGATGGCTAAGGGGGCATATTTGTTCAAAAGGAAACCTGGTACAACCATATGATTTAGAGGTGGGGGTAGATGGTGGATCTGAATATAGTGTGAGGCCTGGTGAAAGCCATGATTACTTCTTATTAGGAGTATTTTACAGTGAAGTCACCAAGGTGAGGAATACACAACTCCCAACCCTTCCTGCTCCCCTGTCTGAAGGGTCGAATTTATGTCGTCTCCCAGGGAAAATGTTTCTTCATTCGTATCCCTGGAAACGACACCAAAAAGATGTTGTAGCTCCTAGAGATAGCCTTGAGTTGCAAAATACCAGTGCCTAGGACATCTTGAAATCATAGGTTAGGTGTAGATAATTTTAAGGGGTGCCTCTGACAGGATATGGATTGAGAGGATAATGATTGTGGTGGTTTAGGAATGGTGAAGACTTTGGAGTCAGATTCATGTGAATTATCCTATACTGCGAGAAGGCTTAGGATGTTGTATGGCTCGGTAGATTTTTTAAATGGGCCAAGTATGAAACATTGAGCAGAGGCTTTCAAAATATGTAGAGGTGTTGAGAAGGAACAAAGGAGGAACCCATGAGAGACAAGCTTAAAAGTCTTAAGAATATATCTCTCGTGAACTCAGAGGAAGTGGATGTAAGTGGAATGTGACCAACACTAGATATTCATGGAGAGTGAATTAAGGGGGCCAACAAGTTTAACACATGAGCGTTATTCATACATGAATTCATGAATAAAAATGCATACCACTAGCAGCTACATTACACGAATCATCAAAGCAGAAAAAATCTGAAAGATGATTATATATAAACATGAGATTACTGATAAAAAAAGAGAATATGGATACATACTACTCATTGCCTAATCTGGAATCCAAATAAATAACGCTGTATATCATATTATGTTCAAAACAACTCTCCCAAATATGCATCTCAGAGCATAAAGAGCACAGTCATAAATAACTAAAACAAAATTTCTCCAAAATTCAGAACCCTTCTTTCATCTCTAAAATCTATACATATAGAGTTATCCTAGAGGGTTTATGATCGAATAATCATTCATAATCGGCCCAAACATGTGAAAATCAAAATATCCTAACCAACTAGCAGAGCGTGCATCAAGAAATCACTCCCGTAATCAGAGAATCAAAACATAATCGGGTGAAATCAAGATTTCACCAGAAAAACATCATAATCAAATAGTAAAAGAAAAATATATTTGGCCATGGAGACCAAATCCTGGAATATTCAAAATGGGGCAGCGAGGAGTGGCTGCGAACAGGTGGGTAGTTTGGCTTCCATCACATGATTCCACATGTTGTGGAAAGCCTCCACTCCCTCATGATCATGATTTCCACTTAACCTTTATGAAATGGGAAGTCGTGCTGTGTGTGCCTAGCTCTTTAGCGGAGATTTCCTAGACAAACTGAATAAACCACAACTATGTTTGTTCTGCCAAAAACCCATGTTGTGCTTAACTTGCAAAACTGAAGACTGGATTTCAGAGGGGGGCTCGTCTAGTTTGTGGTATTTGGATGGGGGGGTGCGAAATCACTACAGGTCGACATGTAGCACCAGAGGTGGTTTCCAAAAATGGCCATTTCAGACCCCCCCGGGCATTAACCTTCGGAAGGTGAGGGAGGGCCGAAATAGATCATGAGCCGTCAGATGTGTGATGGGGAGTGGAGATGAGGGGAAGATGACGAAAGTGATGGTGGATTTAGCGTGATTATTAACACTGAAAAGAGTGGGAAAAAGGCCATGGAAGGGCTATTAATGACATGGTAGAGGTGACATGGCAAAGAGGTGGGACCCAACTTATATCGCAAATAAAAAATTGGATCTTTTTTTATGGGAAAGCAGGAGATAAATGTTAAAAATTGCAATGTGTGAAGTGCGATAAGAAGAGGTGACATGGCAAGGAGGTGGGCCTGCCCACAGATCGCAAATCGAGAGTTTTTGTTATGAGCAGCGAAGGCTAAATGTTAAAACTTGCGATGTGCTAAGTGCGGTGAGAGGAAGGTGACGTGGTCAGACAGAGGTGGGGTTGCCCGCAAATCGCAGATCGAGAGCTTTGTTATGAGAAACAAGAGGTAAATGATATGATTTGCGAAGTGCAAAGTGCGATGAGCAGAGAGGTTGAGGATGCGAAAAGGTTAGTGGTAAGTGCCCATTCCTCCTTTGACTACGGGGTGTCCGCCCGACCCGTGCTTGAAGTGCTTGGTGTTCACTTTAGCTTCTCCTTCTCTTCATTTGCTTAAATCTTATTTTTCCTTATCCATTAATAATAACCATATGCCAACATTGCCTTATAGGGGTCACTTCTCCACCTTGTGTGCGGTCAGAGGCCAACAAGGATCAAGCATGATTCGATAGGAGGAAGTAGTAGGAAATAGAAGGCTGATCCTTTGAATAAGGGAGTTATCCAAGCTAAACAGGAGAGGAGATAATTATAGGAAAATATGCAACAAGAAGAAGAGGAAGCAGCAGGAAGAAGAATAGGAAAGAAGGAGAGTAGAACAATAATGAAAAAGGCGGTCACAAGAGGAAGCAACACATAGGCTGGAGGAAGAACAATTGACTCAGGAAATAGAGGCAGATTTGGAAGAAGATGATACCATCCAACCCATAGATGATGAACCATGTTATCCTGCAGACTCTCCTCTTACAGGTGGCCATCTCCCATTTGATGAACTAGGAATCACACCCCCACCTGAAGACAATCATGAATATGTGTAATGTTATGTTTGATCATATCAAGAAAAGGACCATGCAGAAAAGGCAAAGATACTTCCCAAATGATCCTCAAAATTCGGTATTTTTATCTACAGAGAAGGTGATAACTTCGAACACTAGAAGGTGTTAGTCATCAATATTTTTTACATATTGTTGATGACTAGATTCCTTAGATGATTTTGCTAGAAGCTAATCTCAATCTGTCAATTTGTCATCTAGAAAACACCTCAAACAAATTTTGTCTTCCTACCCCTCCCTGTCAGTCTATGAATGAGAACAACCTTCAGTTTTCAAGTCCTATCTCGTTTCAGCAAAGTCTCCCTGTCTATGGCTGTCATATGTTCTATCTCTCTGATATCAAAATCCGTTGTTTTCGTAAGTCTCATTATCCATCATTTGACAAAACACCTTCTCTCACTGATCATTAGATCATATGATAACCTGATCATGACTAAGGAAATATTCAAAATCTGTGACAAATTGTCTCTAAGTCTAGGTGGTGGTGTTTAGGGCAATTTTACTTGACTAAGTTATCTTAAGCCAAAAGGTTTGTGTTTAGTACCAGTCAGCCATCAATTGTTTCCTATTCTGCAAAACAATACACTGATTCAGCCTTAGGTCATATACCACTAACAGGTTACTTGTTTTCATTCTAGCAAGGCTCAGTAATGTTCAAATCAAGAAAAGAGAAGGATTTTCCCTGTCTAAAGAAATATGATTAGATCAGCCATGATCCCCATGAAACACCAAAGAAGCCCTCCAAAGTTCAAAAGCATCTATTTTTACATCTCTGCAGGGGTGTAATTGAGTGATGATTAGTGTGAAAAGGAGAGCAAGAGAACAAATGCAAACAGGTCTCTCATGCTGAAGTAGTTTTCCATCATAAATCAGATGAAGTACAGAAAGTAAGGTCTACATGGTTTCAAATCCAAAAGGTGACCTAGCCCTGTAAATCACTTTTTTAGGTAAAAGGAAAAAACTTTGACATAAAAGAAGCTTTAAAAGAAAATCAGGCATCATAGTGAAGGTGTAAGAAGGAAAGCTTCTTCTTATACCCTACCATACACCTGGGCACTGAAAGGCAGTCAAAGACAATTTCTCTACACCTTATGAAGACACAGTCAAGGGAAAAAGAGTTGTTTCCAATATGCATAGCAGTGAGCGCTCACCATTTACAAAGCACATTGTTTACTCCTGAAGTTTCACAGTGATTTTATGCAAAAGGGATATACATTACTGACAGGTCCTCATAAAGAAAAGGGCATTATGATTCAAATGATTTCATCAAGGATAAATGCCAAAGACTCACTTTTGTCCTCTATTTGTATTTTTCAAACAAACAGACAGGGGTCACAATGTTGAAATGAATGAAGTTTTATAGTCTGAAGGCCTCCTTCATCATAAGTAGAGGGCTCATCAGTAGTTTTGAGAAACCTAAAGTGGTTACCATTGCATAAGACCTCCTTCACTAATGAGCAGAGGGTCAAAAGTGATTTTAAGGGATCTAGGTGATCTAAATGGCATAACCTCCTTCATAACAATCAGAGGGTTAAAAATCATCAAATACTGATATAGTTTTTGGAAAAGGTTTGCATTGATAAACAGAGTTTGAGAGCTATTTTTTTTAAATTTTTTCTTTCAAAACACCAGGGGAAACAGCTTTTGAAAATATGTTTGTGATTTTGTTGAAGAGTTATCCTGCAAATAGAAAGGGATAAGTGAGTTTGTTAAAAAGGGAAACCCCTCAAAAAAAGCACAAAATAGATTTTCAAAACAACTACAAAGGCTAAAGGAGAAGTTTTTATTTTTCAAATTGATAAAAGGGGGAAGGTATCACTTTAAGCTATAAGAGACACGGCCAAAATATCGTCATATCATTTTGCAAACCTTGTGGGCAAGAGAAAGGCCATCTCCAAAATCATTTCAAAAGTATAAATCCTCTTCATCAAACGTTTTTCACTTCACCAAAGAAAAAAAATTTGTTTCTGAGGTTTCGGGCCATCGTTGTGCATAAAAGGTTGAACATGACGTGCCTGTAGTAGGATGCGACGCGCCTGTGACCATCCCGCCGAAGAAAAATATAAAGGGCACGGCACGCCTATAGGTTGGCGCTACGCCCCTGTCTCCTCGCCCGACGTTTAGAAGGTGCCTAGCACCCAACCCAACACACAACGCCCTCAGTAGTGTGCAGGTGCTACGCGCTTGTGCACAAGAGCGTAGCACATCTCTAAAGGTCTCCAAAGGTGAAAAAAACCGGTTTTAGCACAAAATTTGGGTTTTTTAAACACAACAGGGATATTTCAAAGGTATTTTTCGTACCCTTGCATCTTAATTTTGGTCACAAAAATGTTTTGAAATAAAAACTTAAAAGAAGAAAAAAAGTGATTTCAAAGAAGAAAATAGTGATTTGAAAATGGGAAACGTAGTTGTTTTAAAAAATACCCCGTTTGTTTAAAAACAAAGAAAAAAAGTGTTTGAGGAGAAAGGGATTATTATCCATTGAAGGGCTTGTTTTGTTGAGTAAGAAGCCAAACATAGTTGTGAAAGAGAAAAACATTGATTAAAGAAGAAAGACCTAGTTTAAATCAAAGACTTGTTTTGATAAGACAAGTGAAGGAAATCTGAGCAAAACATGCCTCCAAGGAAGGTCAGCAAGGGTGGATTTCACAAAAGGTTTGAGCCTACTACAACTAAAGAGTTAAATGATTCCCCTTCAGTCCTTTTCAACTTTCATGAGGTAGGGTGCCTTGATTTTTTCCAAAAAGTCCAGGAGGTCACAAATCACCCCCCCTTAACACAGTTGTTTTCCTTGAGGCTGCAAGGAAAACATGTTCACATAGCAGGCCTTGATTTTGTTCTCACTCCTAGGTCAGTATCAAGGGCCACCAAGATTCCCTATCTTGGTGAGAAATGGTTCAAACAAGCCTATTTGGACCTAGACCACTACAAGCCCTTCTTGAAACCAGCTTACCAAAATGAATGCAAGGCTATTTTCCCCTTTTCTCATATATTAAATAGTTATGCGTCCCTTATGAAAACCATCATGACATATTTCACATGTGAGGGGAGATATTCTCGAGTTTATTCCTATCATGTCAGACTTGTGATGCATTTCACTCGGGCTTAGCTGCTGAATCTCCCTTTCTTCCTCTGCAAAAGCATAGACAAGATGTCCTCCCTTGTCCAAAAGAGACCTCATGCTTAGCAAAAATCTAGTCTTTTCCATCATTCTCTCATCAAAATCATCATCCTTCACCAGCTTGAAAAGAAAGGAGTTTCTTGGGAGACTTTCATTTCTCATCTGGATTTTACTACTGCCTCTTCATCTCATGACTCATCTCATGTGTCCTCCTCACCCTCCACTCACTATGTCTCCCCTTCATCTAGTCAATCTACCCCTCAAAAGAAAACATCACCCATGATTGATAGTGAAAAAGAAGACTCTTATGAAAGCAGTCATAAAGGTAGTGATGATGAGGAAAATAGTGATACTCCGCAGAGTAGCGAGCATGAACCAAGGGACAAACAACAAAATAGTGACCATGAGCATACTAGTGATGGTGAAGAGAGCTCACCAAAGGATATGGAAGTTAGTTGCACTCAAAAAAATAGTGAGGTTGAAGAACAAAGCAGACCTAAGCAGAGCAGTGAACATGAGCATGGGGAGAACCCACATATAGCTAGTGATGATGAGGAACAAACTGAAGAGCAGCAGAGTAGTGATGATGAGGAACAAAGGGAAGATTCTAAGCAAGGTAGTGATGAGGAACATAACAACCCTCAAGAAAGTAGTAATGATGAGGAACAAAATAGTCCTCAAACAGACAGTAAAGGAAATAAGGAAAGTGACAATCAGCAGAACAATAGAGACAGTGAAAAAAGCGCCTCCCAGCGAAGCAGTGACCATGGTGGAAGCTCACACACAGAGATAAGTGAGAGCGGTGAGATAAGAGTGTTAGTCATCGGTATTTTTCACTTATTAGTGATGACTAGATCCATAGCTGAGTTTTCTAGAAGCTGATTTCCATATGTCAATTTGTCCTCTAGAAAACCCTCATAAAACTTTTTTTCGCCCTCCTACTTTTCAGTCCGCCCATGTCAAGGTTAAACCTCATTATCACTATCCTATCTAGCTTTAGCCCTACTGGTCTACCCATCAGCTCTAAAAGGACAATCCGAGTCTGTTTCAAAAGCCTCCCCTAAGTAAGGAAGTGGCGCTTTAAGGCATTTTACCCTTGGCAATCATCAAAAGGCCAAAAAACCTCCATCTGCTACAGACCAATCATAACAGACCTCCCCCTCTGCAAATGAAATTGATCACAGCCCTAAGTCGCGCCACTTACACACCCCTAAGTCTCAGCACTGCATAGACCACAGTCTCAAGCTGATTATTAGGTGTTTTACAGTGTTTTATGGATTTTACAAAGACAGGAAATATAACTTCATCTCAGGAGAAAATTCTTGAATACACATTTAGAAGAACAGCTGCTTCTCAATGTCAAACATGAGCCTGAGATACATATGCAGGGTAAGGAGTTACTCATCAAGACCTTGCAGCTTCCATTCAGCATGAAATCACAGTAGAAGAAAGACAACACTGTCAAGCAAACTAGTAATTTGTCATGGCCAAGAACCTCCTTCATCTACAAGCAGAGGGTTAAGGCGCCTCCTTCATCTACAAGCAGAGGGCGATAGCCAATATTGACTTCAAGGATTGCAAAACTTACTATAAGCACAGGTTTGCTTTTTACTAGACAGTAAAACAGTGACTCTAGGTTTCTGAGTGTAAGTGATGATCATAACAGGGCTAAGATCTGAAATGTGCAAGACAAAAGAAAACATAGTTTTTGGTCTTATGTCCCAAGAAAGAGAATCATTTGAAGTTTCAGTCATCATCAGGGCACATCAAAAAGGACTCCTTAATCAAAGCTATCATAACAAATATCTCTGCAGGGGTGTTAATATGAATAGCTTCAATCAGTCTTGAGCAGGAAAATACTTCAGTGAAAAGACCCCTGTGTGTTCTTTTGTTCCTGTTGAAATGTGAAATACAGTCCATGGTTTCTGGATGAACATAAAGAAGAGGCAAGAAAGTAGTACACAGCCCCAGATATAAGACATATTAATATCAGTCAAAGCGCCAGTGTAAGTCCAGCTGTTGCAAGCTACACTCCACCACAAAGACATGTATTTTCTTCAGATGCAGTAGGTTGGTGTTTTCAGAGTTTCATTAGGAAGAAGATGGCTAATAAAAGCCTTGGTATCTATGAAATATGCCAACAGTTATCCCACATCTTTATACTTTCCTCCTCAACACAAAGACAGAAACTGGTTATGATCTGAGTTTTAAAAACCCTGGGACAACATGCCAAGCTAATCAGGCATGTCTTTCTTGAAATCAGCTCCATTCATGAACAGGTGCCTTTTTCAAAAATACTACTACAGCTGACATAGACAATCTATGTTTATGTCATCAAGATACATCACCACTGAAATAATTGTTCATAAATAGGCAAAAGAGATGCTTTGACCTACTGTTAGTGTGTTGGAAAGTTTGAAACAAACATAGGTTTCATTATTCAAATAGACAGAGATATCATAAGTAATATGTTCTAAGCAGAGAAGTGTATTGGAAAAAGGGTGACCTACTTAATCAAAGGGCCATGGCAAAATCCAAATAAGTGCAGAAAATTTTTGATACCTACAGTGGGAAAGAGGTTGAAAAAACACTTCGAGACAGAAACTGACAAAGCAAGTTGAAAAGACAAGCCTTATCCTTTCAAATAACAAAGAAGTTTTCAGTATTTTTTAAACAGTTTTGGAGTGTGGTTTACATAATGAATATCACCATCAATGTTAACAAAGTAGCAGAGAATGGTATACAGTTCATTAAGTATTTGTCAAAGTTGGAGCTTCTGTGTTAAAATGTCTCCAAAGGGGTCAAAAGCGGAAAAGGTCATTTTTTTTTCAAATTGAGCACAATGAGCAAATTTAGCATTTGCAAATTTTCTGATCATGAGAAAAGGCAAGGGAGTCTTAGCTATTATCTCACAAGGGGTAAGAATTTCGTGTTTTAAATGACCAAAGTTTTTAAATGTTTTCATAAAACCTAAATAAGTATATCAAAGGGTTGCCACTCTTTTAAAGGCGAGGGATAAAGACTGCCTCTCACACGTTTTTGCAAACTCAAAATGTGAACAAAGAGCCCTTTTGCCACCCTCAAGACCGGAGGAAAGAATTTTGAACAAAATTGCAAAGTTTTCAGCACATTTCAATCGTGCGGCACTCCTGTAGGAGTGCGCGGCGCTCTTTCACAAAATTTTTGAACAGCACCACAAGGGCGCGCGACGCTCCTATAGCCGCGCGCGACGCCCCTGTAGTGGCTGGTTACCCAGACTCGACCTCGACCCGACAGGACACCCGGTGGGTTATTGCGCGGCGTTCTTCTTCTACAAAGTGCCACACAATTATTTGACATCTCCTTACGCCTCAAATTTTCTCCTGAAGGCTACCACAACCCTCCAAAAGGTCATGCCACGATTTGAAGAGGTATTTTTGAAATTTTCCCTTGAATTTTTCAAAAATATTGAAGTGATATGAAGGCTAGGAAACTGTGGTTGCAAGCTGTATTTTTTAGAAAAGAGAAAACCATGAGGTCACCCCCACTACCATGACAAAACACGGTTTAAGCTATCTAACAAATGCATTTTTTGAAACTGCTAAAAGTCTGCCATAAACAATTAGGGGGTGTATAAACCGGTTTTGAGGGGTTAGCATTTTGATCAAAGGGATATGCCCAGTTTTTGACCTGCTATAGATTTTTAAATATCACAGCATACAGAGCTTTTCAAACTCTGTCACCATATATCCAGAGATGTGTTTTTGTTGTGTGAGTATCAGTGGTTTGAAACTGTGGTAAAGTGCTGAATATGCTGGTGAAGGGCCTACAGGGAAAAAGGTCTTGAGCTAAAAATTGTGCTAGAGTGGTGGATGTACTATTAAAAGTGCCTACAGCAAGAGAGTTTTAAACTGAAAACTGTGTTCACCTTTCATTAATCAGGAACAAGGGTGTGCTTATTCCTCAAAACATCAAAGGGTAGGTCACCCCTATAAACCACAGAAAGAGACAATTTTTCACTGTGTATTCTACATTACTGTCTTTTGTTCTTCAAGTGGATATTCAGATAGAGCAAAGGAATTTTCTACAAAGACAAAGGTGTTACATTGATAAGGGGCCTTGATTATTTGAAAAAGAGAAAACTCTTACGGGCTTTGTTGAACTTTTTGAAGCATTTTCAAAACTCTGTCCTTTATTTATAGCTTGTGGAATTATTGTATGCTTACACTAAGGTTGACCATGAGATATTAGTTTGTTGATTGGCATACTAGGTAAAGGCTTTAATTTTGTAATTATTGGGAAGTTCACCATTGGTCAAAGGTACAAAACAGGTTTTCGGCTCCAAACATAACGCGAGCAAGGCGATTTTGACACTTTAAACAACATTTTCACCTAACGGTTTGTCTCCTTTTCTTGTATTGTCTCTTATTAAGAGGTCTGTTGTTGAAATACACATTAAAGGTGAAAATACCACTTTTTAAGGGAGCAAGGGTTTTGTATTGTGAGAAACTTGTTGAAGTCATTCAAAGACAATTTTCTCTATCTAAACGGTGAATTGACGGGGTTTGGTTCAAGAAAACCAGTTTAAAAGCTGAGTAAGATTGTTTGGTGTTTCGACATTTAGCCCAAAATGCCGCCCAGGCAAGACATCAGAGGTGGTTTACATAAAATATATGAGCCAATCTCTACAGAGGAGGTCAATGCACATCCATCCATCCTCTTCAATTTTCATGAGGTAGGTTGTTTATATTTCTGCCAGAAGGTACAGGAGGTCAAAAGTTTCTCACCCTTGACACACCTATGCGCCCTGAGGTTCCAAAGCAAACATTTCCAGGTAGCAGACCTTGATTTCAAGTTTTCCCCGAGGTCAGTGTCTAAAGCCACCAAAATTCCATATCATGGTGAGAAATGGTTCAAGCAGACCCATCTAGACCTGGATGACTACAAGCCTTTCATCAAGCCCAAGCACAGTGATACTTGCACTGCTATTTTTCCTTTCTCTTATCTTCTTGCCAGCTATGCTCCTCTAATGAAGGTCATAATGAAGTATTTTACTTGTGAAGGGAGATTTACTCGAGTTTATGCCTACCATGTTCGACTATTGATGCATTTCACTAGAACTAGGCAGCTAAATCTCCCTTACTTTTTATACAAAAGCATCGAGAAGATGGCATCCACAGTCCAGAAGAAGACTCCATCTCTGCAAATAGCTTCCCTTTTCCATCATTCTCTGATCAAAATTATCATCCTACACCAGCTAGAGAAGAAAGAGGTTCCATGGGATGTTTTTATCAGTCACCCAGATTTCTCTACTGTTCCTCCTGTCCATATATCTCCCACCCAGCCTATTCATCGCCCTGTACCTTTGTCCAGCAGGCCTACTCCTAGAAGGCTCAAGATCACCATAGAACAGTCAAGACAACATGAAGAAGAAGGACATGAACAGGTAGAAGAGGAAGAGGATAAACATGAGGAAACTGATGAAGACCAGCAGCATGATTTTGATGGTCAAGGGCAGCAGGTTGAGCCACAAAGTGAGCATGAAGTTGAAACACGCCAGCAGGTTGATGTTGGTAAACAGGGGCAACAGTTTGAACAGCAAAAAGAGATAGGTGAAGGGCATCAAATTGAATATGAAGGGCAACAACAGGAGCAAGAGGAAAAGAGTGCTGAACAGTAGCATCTCAGTGAAAATGAACAGCAGGGACAAGAGGAAGAGCAGCAGCTTGATATTGAAGGTCATGAACAATAGTTTAGGCAGGAATTTGAGCAGTAGCTTGAGCCACAAAATGAACAGGAAATCCAAGCACAGCAGCAGCATAATGTTGATGATCAAGGTCAAAGATAATTTGAGGCAGATCAGCATCATAACATTGAGGGGCAGAAGCAACTTAAAGAAGACACACAGCAGCCTCAAGGAGAGCAGTAGTTTCAAGAAGTTGACAAGGGTAAAGCAATTGTGTCTCCTTCTCCTAAAGGAACAAAGCCCAGCACAACAAGAAAGAAAGGGCCTAAGGCTGCCACTCCAAAAGTAACAAGAGTTGTCCCTAGCAAAAGAAAATCGCCCAAGAGACCTCTCACTAGTATGCCAAGAAGGAAGAGTGCAAGATTGGCCTTCAAAGGGAAAGGCAAGATTGGAGAAAGTCAAGAACATGGAGGTGCATTGGCTGTCATTCCAATCCAAAGTGATGACAGCGATAATGAAGCCCGCATTCTTGAAAACCTTCTAATCCATCGAGAGGGTCAAATTGAAGCATTGGAGAATGACCTTCATTGGGCAAAGACCTTCAATCATTTCTTGGAGATCCAAAATAAACAAATGAATGTCCATTTGGCTGTCCATGAGGCACGAGCAATCAAATACAAGAATGAGGCAGCTAAAGCACAAATAAGGATAGAGGAGCTCATCGGTGAGTTTGATGAAGATGAAGAAGAAGACCAGCCTAGGCGGAAGAGGCCTAGAACCATAGGGCTTAAAAGAGCCCTGGAAAAGCAAAGGGAAGAAGAACATGCCCATCTTCAATCCTTTCCCCTCACTGCACTACTTGAGCAAGAAATTGAAGAGAATAAGGAGGCATGGCTATAAAGAGCCAATAAACACTTGGAGATGAAGCTTGAAAAGGAAAACAGAGACCTGGAGCTGCAAAGGAAGATGACACAGCACTATCAAAAGTTGAATCAGTTTGCCCGGCGCAAGCTAAAGGCCACCCAAGCAAAACTGAAGGAAGCAAAGGGGAAACGCCCGGCACGGAAAGAGAAGAAAGGCACATCAACACTTGATATTTTGGCTTCAGCTTCGGAGCATGTTGCTAAGGACCCTTGAGGGTCATGCATACCAATTTTGGGCCCATTTTGACAACTTTTGGTTTTTTGGCATTTTTGGGTTTTTGGTCAAAAACTCATAAATTCGCCATTTCATTTTGAGGATTCGTCAAGGGAGGAGAATGGTACCATCGGATGCCATAATTTCATGAGCATGTCCTCAGCGATTTTCAGAGCGTTTGGAGATCATTTTCCCCTTCAAAACAGCGAAAAAGGCTCGCATTTTGCACACTCTGCCCGGTCTATCAGCAGACTGTAATTTTCTGGCTTTTTACACACAGGTGCAGATTTGGAGGACTTCTGGGCATCGGATTGGAGAAATTTCAGTTGCGCCGGAAATTAGACACTCAGAGCTTTCCAACGAGCCATCATGAGCCTTGTTTCGACATTAGGAAGGCTGCCAAATGTTTCCGGCAAGTCAGGGGACCTTTTTCTGATATAAATTTGAAGTATTTTTGTAATTTTTGAACCTCTAAAATCTGCTTTTTCCAAATGTGCGTTTAGCTATTTTTGCACTTGGAAAATGATGCAAAGTCAATTAAATTCCCTTTTTTAGCAATTTTTAGATATTTTATGAGATATTTTTGTGCCTTGGGCTTTGCAAAGCCTCAAGGACAAGTTTAGATATTTTGATTAGGCCAATAGGAGAGGAAGTTGAACCATGAGGTTTTCCTCACTTGAGCCTATTTATTCCACAAGGATTTCATTGTAAACAAGGCTGAAATTGAGAAGAGAAGCAATATATGGTCATATGAGCTTTGGAGAAAATACTTGTGTTATGCTTTTGGATTGACTCTTGGATGTTCTTGGATGAATGAAGAAGGATTGTTGATGGATTCCATGACTTGGTAGAATGGTATAGTGTCTCTTGCTTTGTTGTTGTCTTCTATTTTTCATTCATGATACATGTTTCTTGCTTGCTATAGATCAGTAGAGAATAAATTTGAGATATGCCCATGGAGGCACCTCAAATTTCCTGAATCTTCATAGCTTTTATGTTTTCTTCTTCCTTAGTTGCATTAAAGAATTCTTAACTGCTCTTTAATAACTTAAGGATATTGTTGCTAGTTTCATTAATAGTTCTATGTATGTTGAGTAGGATGTATGGTGTGCCTTGCTTACCTATGACTGTCCATAGTTCCATCCATGAAACTATCTCTTTGACTGATTAAGATTATCATTTTGTTTGAACCAAGGAGGCCTAGTCTCGATCTAGCCCTTTGCCTAAAACTATGCAAATCTTGTTGTTTAAAGTGCCCAATAACTTGAAGTACTATGTTTAGGCATTCCGGCATAGTGTTTTGAGTTGTTAGTCCATCTTATGTGTTTTCCCCAAAGTCTGATAGCCATTTCCCAAAGTTAGAGGGTCTTATACTTCTATGCATGGCTTGAAATGTTTGTTTCTATGTATTGATTAGTTTATAGTTATATTTTGCATGATTAAGGGTTTTCCCTACCATGTTTATGTTATCTATTGAACCAGTAATGCTTGAAACTCTTTGTTGTTCATAAACTTGATGTCCATTTACTCCATTTTTCCCTAAGATCCTTTTCTACCTTGAATCAAATCGGCCCTTCAACAGCCTTTTATCGTCATCTAATAGCTTTCTTGACCTTTTGACCCCATAGCCCAGTTAATATAACATCTTGTTATCTATTTTATATCTTTGATCAGTTTCATCCCTCACAACTTAAAAAACAAAAAATCAAAAACTTACTTCATAACTAGCCTAAAATCAGAACATAATAAACAAACACACAGATATCCCTTACGCATATAGAGAGAGCCCTCTCTGAGTCTAGGAAGGCTAGGTCCTTGGGCTCCAAAGCTTGGTTTGATGTTACACTGTCATTTGGCTTGCCAATCAGCCAAATCACGGGAACCTAACATAATGGCGATCACGGTGGGACTCTGAGTATTAAACAAACTTAGTTTCCCTAATCTTTAGAGACTTTTGAGAATATTAGTTGGCTGACTTATCCCACCGCTCACTAACATAATGGCGATCACGGTGGGACCTATTGAGTACATGACAGTCTAGCAAAATTTTATAGACTCCTTAGTCCTTCAACTTTTAACTTAAACCATCAGCCTTTAGAATCATTTAGTGTAAACTCTCTGTTTCACCATCTTAGCAAAGTGATGAATCAGGTTTATAACACTCTTACATCCTAGGCTACACATAAAACTCAGGAAAAAAACCACAAAACACTCCCTTAGATTGGTTTTTGACAGTATTGGTGGTGGACCATACACACATATCTCAAAACAACCAAGTTCCACCTGGCGACTCCACTAGCCTCCAGTAGGCCTTACTATTCTACCGACCTCTAGATTACCATCAAATTTATCTATCCCATCGCTCACTAACATAGCGGGAGATGGTGGGACACTGAGTACATGACAGTCTAGCAAACTCTTATAGACTCTTTGGTCCTTTAGATACTTAAACAAGCAAGCAGTCCATAGACTCATTTAGAGTAAACTCTTTTTGTTATCGCCACCCTAGCAAAGTGTTGAAACAAATTTAGAATACTTTAAACCATAGATTGCACATAAAACTCAGAAAATCCAAAACATTTCCAGATTAGTTACCGGTGGTGGACCATAGCTATCTTCACAAAAACAACCCAGTTCCACCTGGCGACTCCACTAGTCCATCCCTTTTATTTTGACCATCCTTCACCTTAGTAGAAATTTAGAGAGACCACCCATCCAAAACATTCGTCAATACCATCCTCTCTAAACTCTAGATCCAAAATCTGGCTTCGCGAAGAATCAACACCAGATCCCATCCAGACCCAAATCCCCCTATCATAGTAGATGACCCAGAGAAGATTCTGTGGCAAGCTTCCGAAACTGACCATCTAGCTACTGGTAGACCCCTCCGTAAAACAAGATCAGTACCTGAACATCTCACTATCCTACCAAATTCACCTTTTGAATTAGAGTCATCAAAAACTCTTTTCAGAAGCAAATCACATAGTAAGATAAACTTTGACGATCTTGAACCCCTAGACCCACCACAGAGTCCTAGTATAGAAGCTTCACCTTCCACACCCCCCGACTTTTAGCTTCTCCATCACTTTGGCTCCTACCATCCCAGATCTGCTCAAAACCAGATCACTAGTCCAAGTTCATCCGCCACACCTGTCCAAACCGCCACTGTTCAAACCACCTCAGCTCATCCCACTAGTCCTCATCTTGTACATCATCCATTAGCTCCCGTCATGGCAGCCTGGTACGCACCTTTGGTGTTGCCACCGCCTTTGGCTCCTCTCCCAAATAAATATCAAGACAAAATCCCACAATTTACCGGAGAAGACACCACCACACCTCAACAGCATATAAGTAGGATGAGTGATGCTTATGAATACCTGGAGGTACAAGACGAGACCGTCAGAATGAGAATATTCGCCCAAAGCCTGGGTGGTGAACCCAAAACATGGTTCAAAAGCTTGACTCCAAACAACATCCACAACATCCCAGAACTACATCAAATCTTCAGAAATAGGTGGGAAGTCCGAAGGAACCCTATTCAAATCCTATCAGAATATAACAACCTAAAACGGGAAAATGGGGAAAGTGTCCAGGCTTACTGCACTAGGTTCAACAGTGTGTATAACTCCCTCCCACCTCATTTCAAACCCCCACTTGGTTTAGCCTTAGCAAAATTCCCTGAGGGTTTTGATCCGGACATGACATATCATCTGAGAGACAAAGACCCCCCTACCTTAGAAGAAATGCAACAAATAGCCATAAAAGAAGATGCCAACTTAGCAGAAAAAAGGGCTAGGACTAGATCAGAAAGAAAGGTCACATATAAAGACGAGGTCTCCACTTCATCGCCTTCCCTAGATCCTAGAATAGATGACTTAGTCAAAACCATGGCCAAAATGTGGGAAAGGATAAATGAAAAGGCTCCTGTTAGGGACAACCAACCAAACCCTCCAAACAGAAACCGGAACCAAAACTTTAGGAGGGAACAGCCCCAAAACAGACCAAGGGAAAATGACCAACAAATTAGGCCACCATTCAATGAAAACTACGTGGAAGAAGATGACAAGGATACCGAACCCATTGATGAAAATCATTGGAATCTCATAGGTTCTGATAACGAGAGTGAGGTTTACCTCACAACAGAAGAGCAAGAGTTATGCTCTCTAGGTCAGGACGAAACCAACTATGAAGATCTCGAAGATCCCACCATAGACTTTCAAAATGCCATAATAGAAGCTCACAGGCAGTATAACCTTAGAAGTAGAAAAAACCAAGACCGCTCCAAAAAGGGTAGTCCTGAAATTACTAAAACTTACGACACCATCCCTAAAAAGGCTATGGATAGCAACACAATCATGACCAAGAAAATTGACCAAAACAAAGATAAAGCTATTCAAACAAGTCTTGGCTCAAATACTCCCAGTACCTCTACAAAAATCCCCAAGATGGCTGTGTCAAACCAAATCCCGAACCAAAGTCAGCAAATTAAGAGCATAGAAAAAGTCATGTCTGAGAAAGCTGAAACAAATATGTCCAGACCACAATATCCTTTTAGTTTCGAAGGGGAAATTTCCAAAATAAAAAATACCATACCCCTTACTGAACTAATAACTATAGATAGGTATAGATCTCAAGTCTTCAAAGTTTTTGACATAGGAAGCGAGGCAGATACTTTGAATCTAACTGATGACAAGCCTGAGCTCCTATTCGGCCCAAAGATAGAAGGTCAATACCAAGAGGGATCTGTCTCCCCTTTCTATGTAAGTCTGAACATACGGGACAAGATACTACATAATGCCATGTTAGATTCTGGTGCCTCCCATAACCTAATGCCTAGAGCGGTCATGGAAAACCTGGGACTAGAAGTAACTCAACCTTACAAAAACCTGTATTCCTTTGACTCAAGTCAGGTCAAATGTTTAGGTCTAATAAAAAACCTAGATTTTGCTCTAACACAGCTACCAACGAAAAACTTGGTCATGGAAGTAGTAGTAGCCGAGATCCCTCCTAAGTATGGAATGCTACTAACAAGGGCATGGGCTGCCAAAATACAAGGTAGTCTCCAAATGGATATGTCATTCGCTACCATCCCAGTTTTCAACCAAACTAGGAGATTATACCGAGAAACTCACATGAAATACATGGTTAGCAACCGAGATAAGCCAAACAACACTCCTATTTATTCCATTCATTCTAATCTGGATTCTTTTATCTTATATAATGAAAGCGATATAAACAAACAGATAAAAGAAAATGAAGAAGGTCCCAAACCATTACTAAATGAAGAAATTAATGATCAGAGCCCCAAGAAACCTGAAAAACAACTTAGTGTCACATATGAAAAAGAAACTCTTTGGAGTATAAGTTTTGACGGTTCTTGTGGCAAAACTGGTTCAGGGGCTGGAATCTGGATACACAATACTAGTAAAGGTTATTCTTTCAGATTAGAATTCCAGTGTACTAACAACATTGCTGAATATGAAGCCCTTCTCCTTGGTCTGCACATACTTAAGGACTTAGGTGCCAAGAAAGTATCTGCCCAGGGAGATTCCGAGCTTGTGATCAGGAAAATCAAAGGGGAATATTCGGCAAAGAATCTACGACTAAGAGAATATAGGAATGCATCTTTGGACATCCTTAAAACCTTTGAGAAATATGAACTCACCTATATCCCTAGGATTCAAAACAGCCTAGCAAATGAACTCGCCTTTGCTGCGAGTAATGGCCAAATACCATGCCTAAGTGAACAATATAGTACTCAGGTCAAACATCGCCCTACAGTACCAGATAATCTTGACCATTGGAAAATATTCCAAGACGATGATCAAATTGATGATTTCCTACAATCTAGGAATGAGTTTGAAATAACCAAAACAGACTCAGGAGACGAAGAAAGGAAACCCAGCCAAAGTCAAGACCAAGAGCTAAATCCACCTTTGTGGACCAATCTAAACCTGGTAGACCATCCATATGAAAATGAAATAGGAGAGGACATTGACCAAAGGGAACTCGAAGTCTTACACTGCGAAAATGACACCATACCCAGAGGGCTCGCACCTCTAGAAGAATTGTTTGACTTTAACGATGTGGCCAAAAAACCAAAAATGGAATCTACTGAGGATGACATAGAGGAATACAACATAGGAAGCCCAGAAGAGCCAAAAAACATTAAACTATCCAAAACCCTCCCGCCTCACATAAAACAAAGGTACATCAATTTATTCGAAGAATTTAAAGATGTGTTCGCATGGGGATACCAAGATCTAAAATCATATGATACGAGCATCATTCAGCATAAGATTCCCCTTAAAGAAAACCAAAAGCCTTTTAAACAAAAACTGAGAAGAATAAACCCAGTATTACTACCTTTGGTTGAAAAAGAAATTAAAAAAATGTATGATGCCGGAATAATAGTATCTCTCAGGTACTCTGAGTGGGTCTCGAATCTGGTATCAGTGAGGAAGAAAACCGGCGAGATCAGACTTTGTATTGATTTCCGAAACCTGAATAGAGCCTGTTTAAAGGACAATTATCCTTTGCCCAAAATGGACCACATACTTCAAAAGGTAGTCGGTGCCAAAAGAATCTCATTACTAGATGGTTTTTCTGGTTATAACCAGGTGCTAGTTTATCCCATTGATCAACACAAAACAACTTTCACCACACCTTGGGGCACTTTTATGTACGTTAAAATGCCTTTTGGACTAATGAATGCTGGCGCCACATTTCAAAGAGCCATGGACATAGCCTTCTCAGAAGACATAGGTGTTTTCATAGTCATATATCTTGACGATATAACAGTATATTCTAAATCAGATGAAGAACACCTAGTACACTTAAGAAAAGTTTTCAACAAATGTAGAAAATATGGTTTATCCCTAAACCCCAAGAAAACACTTTTCTAGAGGAAGGAAAACTCCTAGGTCACATTATTTCGGAAGAAGGGATTAAAATAGACCCACAGAGAATCGAAGGTATATTGCAAATAAGTCACCCCGGAAATATAAAAGAGTTGCAGTCCTTTATCGGAAAAATAAATTTCTTAAGGAGATTTATCCCAAACCTTGCCGAACTCTTGAAAAATATCACAAATATGTTGAAAAAAGAGGTCGGGGTTAAGTGGACTTTAGAAGCCAAAAAATATTTTGAACTAATTAAAAGGGCTTTAACCGAAACACCAGTGTTGATAAGCCCCGATTTCACCAAAGATTTTTACATTTTTTCATTTGCTTCTGAACACACTATAGCTGCTGTATTGTTACAAAAAAATGCAGCTGGGCAAGAACAACCCATTGCCTTTTTCAGCAAATCCCTGAGAGATGCTCCCTTGAAATACAACATCATGGAAAAACAGGCATTCGCATTAGTAAAAGCACTGAAAGATTTCCGAGTTTATATCTTGCATTCTCATGTCATAGCTTTTGTCCCTAATACTGTCGTCAAAGACATTCTGAACCAAGATCCCGATGGTAAAAGGGGAAAATGGATCGCTATCATCCTAGAATATGACTTAGAAATCCGACCTACTAAACTAGTTAAAGGACAAGGACTTGCAAGGCTAATGGTTGAAACCAACCTCCAAGCTTTAGATATAAATTTTGTTGATGCCTTAGAAGAACAGGAAGAATGCACACTCCCCCCTATTGATCAAATGTTTCTGGATTCACCTTGGTATGCAGATATTCTCTATGTATTAACTTATCTAAATACTCCTCCGACTTTATCAAAAACAAAAGCAAGATTTCTTAAACAAAAATCTTTAAAGTTTTGCATTATAGATGGTTTTCTGTATTGGAAAAATCCCACTGGTATGCTGCTTAAATGTTTGATTGAGTCTGATGCAGGGAAAATTATGCATGAAATGCATGAAGGGGAATGTGGGGGCCATCTCTACTGGAAAACCACGGTGAAAAAAATCCTTAGAGCCGGTTATTATTGGCCTACCTTATTCCCTGACACTCACAAACTAGTTATGACATGCCATAAATGTCAAATTTTTGATGGCAAGAAAAAGCTTTTACCTTTGCCCTTACATCCCATTATAGTTGAAGGACCCTTCCAGCAATGGGGTCTGGATTTTATCGGGGAAATTCACCCTTCCTCATCCGCTCAACATAAATGGATCCTCACAGCCACTGATTACTTTACCAAATGGATAGAAGCCATACCTTCCTGGAATGCCACCGATTCAGTCATCATCAAGTTCCTAGAAACCAATATCCTATCTAGATTTGGCTGTCCCAGAAAGATCATTACAGATAACGTTGTTGCCTTCTCCTCCAAAATAATGGTTGACTTCTGTCACAAGTATCACATTTCATTAGGACATTCCACAGCCTATTACCCTCAAGGTAATGGTTTAGCCAAGTCCTCTAACAAAATCCTAGTCAACATCATCAAAAAACTTCTTGAACAAAATAAAAAAGCATGGCATGGGAAACTAGTACACGCCTTATGGGCTGATAGATTAACCACCAAGAAATCCATAGGCATGTCTCCTTACCAACTAGTTTATGGCATAGATGCCATTTTCCCAACATCTTTAGGGGTTCCGGTAATGAAGCTGTTACAAGAAGTTCAAATAGAAGAAAATGACATGCAAAGGAGGGTAAATCAGACTATCCATTTACAACAAACTAGAGAAGAAGTTTACCAAAGGGCTCAGTTAGCACAAGACAAAATAAAACAGATTTTTGACAGAAGAACTAAGGAAAATGATTTTCAGATTGGAGATAAAGTTTTAAAATGGGATTCTAGAAGAGAAGACAAAGGTAAACATGGCAAGTTTGAAAATTTATGGAAGGGGCCTTACATCATCAGCTCAGTCAGTGGAAACAATACTTTCTTCTTGCAAGAACCTGATGGGAATGAAATTTTTGGGGGTCCTGTGAATGGCAGGACATTAAAGCATTATTTTTGTCAAGAGCTCCATTTCTGAGTTTGAAACACTTTCATTCATTGTATATACCACTTTTTGAAACATAGAAAAATAGAATAGTCAAAAACAGTAAAAGATAAGAAAAGAGGGTAGTTGAAAAAACAGGAAAAGGCCCCATGTTCCAAAAAATAGTCTTTCGGAAAGCGAGAAAGTCTAAATGCCCCTACTAGTACTTCAATGTCTTGTTCAACTATCTAGCCTAATCATAGATGAGCATGTTTAAATTTATTTGCTGATAAGTTAGTGAGTGCAAAAGATAGTCAACATTGTGTAAGATTGACTTATCACAGAGTATAGATTAGGGAGAGATTCTGGTTCCACATGCCTAAAACAGAACCAAAGAGAGAAGCGAGGGATGAAAAACACATTGTACATCTTAGCCCCGCTTTTCTAAATTTCCTTTATGCAGAATAATATTTGTGTGCAGCTTGTCCTTATCATGCCGCAAATACATGACAAATCAGATTGTCTAATCCTGATTTGATCATCTTTTAAATTTCATGTTTTAGATTAGAGAACAAAATCCTGTCAAACTGCTTAATCTTGACAGTTGATCTAGCATAGGTAGAGTAATGAAGGAGTTCATCAGTTTAATCTGAACTCCCGGCAGATATAAGAGTAGAAATAGATAGGTTCATTTTTCAAAAAGAAAAATATACATTGTCAAAAGGCTGCTAGTTCAAATGCGCCAAAGAGAAGAAAAAATGTTAGGAAAGATAGTGGGGTAGGTAGAAGTATCATTGATGTTAACCATGCTGTCACTTTTCAGAAATAGCATCAAAGAAGGGTGAAATTTTGCGCCAATGGGTAAGGCACTGGTCTTCATAAGCCAAAGATCTGAATTCTGGACACCTCCTGACGAGGAGCTGCCCTCCCAAATGGAGCCACTGTTAGTCATCAGTAGTTTTCACTTGTTAGTGATGACTAGATCCATGGCTGAGTTTTCTAGAAGCTGATCTCCATATGTCAATTTGTCATCTAGAAAACCCTCATAAAAATTTTTTCGCCCTCCTACTTTTCAGTCCGCCCATGTCAAGGTTAAACCTCATTATCATTATCCTATCTAGCTTTAGCCCTACTAGTCTGCCCATCAACTCTAAAAGGACAATCCAAGTCTGTTTCAAAAGCCTCCCCTAAGTTAGGAAGTGGCGCTTTAAGGCATTTTACCCTTGGCAACCATCAAAAGGCCAAAAAACCTCCATCTGATACAGACCAATCATGACAGACCTCCCACTCTGCAAATGAAATTGATCACAGCCCTAAGTCGCACCACTTACACACCCCTAAGTCTCAGCACTGCATAGACCACAGTCTCAAGCTGATTATTAGGTGTTTTACAGTGTTTTATGGATTTTACAAAGACAGGAAATATAACTTCATCTCAGGAGAAAATTCTTGAATACACATTTAGAAGAACAGCTGCTTCTCAATGTCAAACATGAGCCTGAGATACACATGCAAGGTAAGGAGTTACTTATCAAGACCTTGCAGCTTCCATTCAGCATGAAATCACAGTAGAAGAAAGACACCACTGTCAAACAGACTAGTAATTTGTCATGGCCAAGAACCTCCTTCATCTACAAGCAGAGGGTTGAGGCGCCTCCTTCATCTACAAGCAGAGGGCGATGGCCAATATTGACTTCAAAGATTGCAAAACTTACTGTAAGCACAGGTTTGTTTTTTACTAGACAGTATAACAGTGACTCTAGGTTTCTAGGTGAAAGTGATGATCAAAACAGGGCTAAGATATGAAATGTGCAAGACAAAAGAAAACAGAGTTTTTGGTCTTATGTCCTAAGAAAGAGAATCATTTGAAGTTTCAGTCATCATCAGGGCGCATAAAAAAAAATGACTCCTTTAATCAAAGCTATCATAACAAATATCTCTGCAGGGGTGTTAATATGAATAGCTCCAATCAGTCTTGAGTAGGAAAATACTTCAGTAAAAAGACCCCCGTGTGTTCTTTTGTTTATGTTGAAATGTGAAATACAATCCATGGTTTCTGGATGAACCTAAAGAAGAGGCAGGAGAGTAGTACACAACCCCAGATATAAGACATATTAATATCAGTCAAAGCGCCAGTGTAAGTACAGGTGTTGCGATCTACACTCCATCACAAAGACAGGTGTTTTCTTCAGATGCAGCAGGTTGGTGTTTTCAGAGTTTCATTAGGAAGAAGATGACTAATAAAAGCCTTGGTATCTATGAAATAGGCCAGCAGTTATTCCACATCTTTTATACTTGCCTCTTCAACACAAAGACAGAAAATGGTTATGATCTGAGTTTTAAAAACCTTGGGATAGCATGCCAAGCTAATCAGGCATGTCTTCCTTGAAAGCAGCTCCATTCATAAACAGGTGCCTTTTTCAAAAATACTACTACAGCTGGCACAGACAATCTAGGTTTATGTCATCAAGATACATCACCACTGAAATAATTGTTCATAAATAGGCAAAAGAGATGCTTTGACCTACTGTCAGTGTGTTGGAAAGTTTGAAACAAACATAGGTTTCATTATTCAAATAGACAGAGATATCATAAGTAATATGTTCTAAGCAGAGAAGTGTATTGGAAAAAGGGCGCCCTGCTTAATCAAAGAGAAATGGAAAAATCCAAATAAGTGCGGAAAATTTTTGATACCTACAGTGGGAAAGAGGTTGAAAAAACGCCTGGAGACAGAAACTGACAAAGCAAGTTGAAAAGACAAGCCTTATCCTTTCAATTAACAAAGCAATTTTAAGTATTTTTTAAATAGTTTTGGAGTGGGGTTTACATAATGAATATCACCATCAATGTTAACAAAGTAGCAGAGAATGGTATACAGTTCATTAAGTATTTGTCAAAGTTGGAGCTTCTGTGTTAAAATGTCTCCAAAGGGGTCAAAAGCGGAAAAGGTCATTTTTTTTTCAAATTGAGCACAATGAGCAAATTTAGCATTTGCAAATTTTCTGATCATGAGAAAAGGCAAGGGAGTCTTAGCTATTATCTCACAAGGGGTAAGAATTTCGTGTTTTAAATGACCAAAGTTTTTAAATGTTTTCATAAAACCTAAATAAGTATATCAAAGGGTTGCCACTCTTTTAAAGGCGAGGGATAAAGACTGCCTCTCACACGTTTTTGCAAACTCAAAATGTGAACAAAGAGCCCTTTTGCCACCCTCAAGACCGGAGGAAAGAATTTTGAACAAAATTGCAAAGTTTTCAGCACGTTTCAACCGCGCGGCACTCCTGTAGGAGTGCGCGGCGCTCTTTCGAAATTTTTTTGAACTGCGCCATAAGGGCGCGCGGCGCTCCTGTTGCCGCGCTCGGCGCCCCTGTAGTGGTCGGTTACCCAGACCCGACCTCAACCCGACAGGCCACACGGTGGGTTATTGCGCGGTGTTCTTCTTCTACAAAGCGCCGCGCACTTATTTGACATCTCCATACGCCTCAAATTTGCTCCTGAAGGCTACCACAGCCCTCCAAAAGGTCATGCCACGATTTGAAGAGGTATTTTTGAAATTTTCCCTTGAATTTTTCAAAAATATTGAAGTGATATGAAGGCTAGGAAACTGTGGTTGCAAGCTGTATTTTTTAGAAAAGAGAAAACCATGAGGTCACCCCCACTACCATGACAAAACACGGTTTAAGCTATCTAGAAAATGCATTGTTTGAAACTGCTAAAAGTCTGCCATAAACAATTAGGGGGTGTATAAACCGGTTTTGAGGGGTTAGCATTTTGATCAAAGGGATCTGCCCAGCTTTTGACCTGCTATAGATTTTTAAATATCACAACATACAGAGCATTTCAAACTTTGTCACCATATATCCAGAGATGTGTTTTTGCTGTGTGAGTATCAGTGTTTTGAAACTGTGGTAAAGTGTTGAATATGCTGGTGAAGCGCCTACAGGGAAAAAGGTCTTGAGCTAAAAACTGTGCTAGAATGGTGGATGTAGTATTAAAAGTGCCTACAACAAGAGAGTTTTAAACTGAAAACTGTGTTCACCTTTCATTAATCAGGAACAAGGGTGTGCTTATTCCTCAAAACATCAAAGGGCAGGTCACCCCTATAAACCACAGAAAGAGACAGTTTTTCACTATGTATTCTACATTACTGTCTTTTGTTCTTCAAGTGGATATTCATATAGAGCAAAGGAATTTTCTACAAAGACAAAGGTGTTACATTGATAAGGGGCCTTGATTATTTGAAAAAGAGAAACTCTTACAGGCTTTGTTGAACTTTTTGAAGCATTTTTCAAAACTCTGTCACCTTGTTACATAAAATGTGGCATTGACTGTATGTCTACACTAAAGGTTGATTGCATGAGATATGAGTTTGTTGAGTGATTGGAATACTAGGTAAAGGCAAGTTTGTAATGATTGGAAAGTTCACCATTGGTCAAAGGTACAAAACAGGTTTTTGAGCTCCAAACATCACAGAGCAAGGCGATTTTGACACTCTAAACATCATTTTCACCTAACAGTTTGTCTCCTTTTCACTGTATTGTCTCTTGTTAAGAGGTCTGCTGGCTGAAATACACATTAAAGGTGAAAAGACCACTTTTTAAGGGAGCAGGGGTTTTGTATTGTGAGGAAACTTATTGAAGTCATTCAAAGACAATTTTTCTCTATCTAAACAGTGAATTGACAGGGTTTGGTTCAAAGAAGACAGTTTAAAGGCAGTAAGACTGTTTGGTGTTTCAAGAGCTTATTTAGCCCAAAATGCCGCCCAGGCAAGATAGCAGAAGTGGTTTACATAAGAGATATGAGCCAATCTCTACAGAGGAGGTCAATGCGCATCCATCCATCCTCTTCAACTTTCATGAGGTAGGTTGTCTAGATTTCTACCAGAAAGTACAGGAGGTCAAAAGTTTCTCGCCCTTGACACACCTATGCGCCCTGAGGTTCCAAAGCAAGCATTTCCAGGTAGCAGACCTTGATTTCAAGTTTTCCCCGAGGTCAGTGTCTAAAGCCACCAAAATTCCATATCATGGCGAGAAATGGTTCAAACAGACCCATCTAGACTTGGATGACTACAAGCCTTTCATCAAGCCCGAGCATAGAGATACTTGCACTACTGTTTTTCCTTTCTCTTATCTTCTTGACAGCTATGCTCCTCTAATGAAAGTCATAATGAAGTATTTTACTTGTGAAGGGAGATTTACTCGAGTTTATGCCTACCATGTCTGACTATTGATGCATTTCACTATAACTAAGCAGCTAAATCTCCCTTAATTTTTATACAAAAGCATCGAGAAGATGGCATCCGCAGTCCAGAAAAAGACTCTATCTCTGCAAATAGCTTCCCTTTTCCATCATTCTCTGATCAAAATTATCATCCTACACCAGCTAGAGAAGAAATAGGTTCCATGGGATGTTTTTATCAGCCACCCATATTTCTCTACTGTTCCTCCTGTCCATATATCTCCCACCTAGCCTATTCATCGCCCTGTACCTTTGTCCAGCAGGCCTACTCCTAGAAGGCTCAATATCACCATAGAACAGTCAGGACAACATGAAGAAGAAGGACATGAACAGGTAGAGGAGGAAGAGGCTAAACATGAAGAAACTGATGAAGACCAGCAGCATGATTTTGATGGTCAGGGGCAACAGCTTGAGCCACACAGTGAGCATGAAATGGAAACACACCAGTAGCTTGATGATGGTGAATAGGGGCAGCAGTTGGAACAACAAAAAGAAATAGGTAAAGAAAAGAAAATTGAAGATGAAAGGCAGCAGTAGGGGCAAGAGGAAGAGCAGCAGCTTGATATTGAAGGTCATGAACAACAGTTTGGGCAGGAATTTGAGCAGCAGCTTGAGCCACAAAATGAACAGGAAATCCAAGCACAACAACAGCATAATGTTGATGATCAAGGTCAAAAATAATTTGAGGCAAATCAGCATCATAACATTGAGGGGCAGAAGCAACTTAAAGAATACACACAGCAGTTTCAAGGAGAGCAGCAGTTTCAAGAAGTTGACAAGGGTAAAGCAATTGTGTCTCCTTCTCCTAAAGGAACAAAGCCCAGCACAGCAAGAAAGAAAGGGCCTAAGGCTGCCACTCCAAAAGTAACAAGAGTTGTCCCTAGCAAAAGAAAATCGCCAAAGAGGTCTCCCACTAGCATGCCAAGAAGGAAGAGTGCAAGGTTAGCTTTCAAGGGCAAAGGGAAAGGAAAGATAGGAGAAAGTCAAGAACATGGAGGTGCATTGGCTGCCATTCCAATCCAAAGTGATGAGAGCGATAATGAAGCCCGCATTCTTGAAAACCTTCTAATCCATCGAGAGGGTCAAATTGAAGCATTGGAGAATGACCTTCATCGGGCAAAGACCTTCAATCATTTCTTGGAGATCCAAAATAAACAAATGAATGTCCATTTGGCTGTCCATGAGGCACGAGCAATCAAATACAAGAATGAGGCAGCTAAAGCACAAATAAGGATAGAGGAGCTCATCGGTGAGTTTGATGAAGATGAAGAAGAAGACCAGCCTAGGCGGAAGAGGCCTAGAACCATAGGGCTTAAAAGAGCCCTGGAAAAGCAAAGGGAAGAAGAACAGGCCCATCTTCAATCCTTTCCCCTCATTGCACTACTTGAGCAAGAAATTGAAGAAAATAAGGAGGCATGGCTAGAAAGAGCCAATAAACACTTGGAGATGAAGCTTGAAAAGGAAAACAGAGACCTGTAGCTGCAAAGGAAGATGACACAGCACTATCAAAAGTTGAATCAGTTTGCCCGGCGCAAGCTAAAGGACACCCAAGAGAAACTGAAGAAAGAAAAGAGGAAGCGCCCAGCACGGAAAGAGAAGAAAGGCACATCATCACTTGAAATTTTGGCTTCAGCTTCGGAGCATGTTGCTAAGGACCCTTGAGGGTCATGCATACCAATTTTGGGCCCATTTTGACAACTTTTGGTTTTTTGGCATTTTTGGGTTTTTGGTCAAAAACTCATAAATTCACCATTTCATTTTGAGGACTCGTCAAGGGAGGAGAATGGTACCATCGGATGCCATAATTTCATGAGCATGTCCTCAGTGATTTTCAGAGCATTTGGAGATCATTTGCCCCTTCAAAACAGCGAAAAAGGCTCGCATTTCGCACACTCTGCCCAGTCTATCAGCAAACTGTCATTTTCTGGCTTTTTACACACAGGTGCAGATTTGGAGGAATTCCAGGCATTGGATTGGAGAAATTTTAGTTGCATCGGAAAGTAGACACTCAGAGCTTTCCAACAAGCTATCATGAGCCTCGTTTTGACATCAGGAAGGCTGCCAAATGTTTCCGGCAAGTCAAGGGACCTTTTTCTGATATAAATTTGAAGTATTTTTGTAATTTTTGAACCTCAAAAATCTGCTTTTTCCAAATGTGCGTTTAGCTATTTTTGCACTTGGAAAATGATGCAAAGTCAATTAAATTCCTTTTTTTAGCAATTTTTAGATATTTTATGAGATATTTTTGTGCCTTGGGCTTTGCAAAGCCTCAAGGACAAGTTTAGATATTTTGATTAGGCCAATGAGGATGGAAGTTGAACCATGAGGTTTTCCTCACTTGAGCCTATTTATTCCACAAGCTCTCATTGTAAACAAGGCTGAAATTGAGAAGAGAAGCAATATATTGGTCATATGAGCTTTGGAGAAAATACTTGTGTTATGCTTTTGGATTGCCTCTTGAATGTTCTTGGATGGATGATGAAAGATTGTTGATGGATTCCATGACATGGTAGAATGGTATAGTGTCTCTTGCTTTGTTGTTGTCTTCTAGTTTTCATTCATGATACATGTTTCTTGCTTGCTATAGATCAGTAGAGAACACATTTGAGATATGCCCATGGAGGCACCTCAAATTTTCTGAATCTTCATAGCTTTTATGTTTTCTTCTTCCTTAGTTGCATTAAAGAATTCTTAACTGCTCTTTAACAACTTGAGGATATTGTTGCTAGTTTCATTCATAGTTCTATGCATGTTAAGTAGGATGTATGGTGTGCCTTGCTTACCTATGACTGTCCATAGTCCCATCCATGAAACTATCTCTTTGACTGATTAAGATTATCATTTTGTTTGAACCAAGGAGGCCTAGTCCCGATCTAGCCCTTTGCCTAAAACTATGCAAATATTGTTGTTCAAAGTGCCCAATAACTTGAAGTACTGTGTTTAGGCGTTCCGGCATAGTGTTTTGAGTTGTTAGTCCGTCTTATGTGTTTTCCCCAAAGTCTGATAGCCATTTGCCAAAGTTAGAGGGTCTTATACTTCTATGCATGGCTTGAATGTTTGTTTCTATGTATTGATTAGTTTATAGTTACATTTTGCATGATTAATGGTTTTCCCTACCATGTTTATGTTATCTATTGAACCAGTGATGCTTGAAACTCTTTTTTGTTCACAAACTTGATGTCCATTTACTCCAGTTTTCCCAAAGATCCTTTCTACCTTGAATCAAATCGGCCCTTCAATAGCCTTGTATCGTCATCTAATAGCTTTCTTGACCTTTTGACCCCATAGCCCAATTAATCTAACATCTTGTTATCTATTTTATATCTTTGATCAGTTTCATCCCTCACAACTTAAAAAACAAAAAATCAAAAACTTACTTCATAACTAGCCTAAAATCAGAACACAATAAACAAACACACAGATATCCCTTACATATAATAGAGAGAGCCCTCTCTGAGTCCAAGAAGGCTAAGTCCCCGGGCTCCTTGGGCTCCAAAGCCGGGTTTGATGTTACCTTGTCATTTGGCTTTATGTCAGTAAATCCACGGGAACCTAACAAAGAGAAACACATAAAGAGGGGCACGAATGCAAGAGATACATGGTGAAAGAAGTGACCATGGTGGAAACCCACACATAGAGATAAGTGAGGAAAACAGTCAAGATAAGAGCAACACACATAAGGGGCAGTAAATCAAGGAGCATGGTGAGGATAGCATACATAAGGAAGTTCAAAACAGTGAGGAGGGTGAACAAGGCAGCCCTAAAGAAGAACATGAAAAAAGTGAACAAGGCAGTCCTAAAGAAGAACATGAAAACAGTGAACAGTGCAACAAATTAGGTGATGAAGGAGGAAGTAGTGTAAATGATAAATTTGAACAAATGCTAGTGATGAAACCTCCTCTCTCTTCTCCTCAACACAACCAAGAACATGTGCTTGCTGTCTCTCTTAGGCAAGGGGCCATGATTCATTCCTGAAAAGCACCAAAGGGTAAAAACACCAAATATGAAAAAAGGAAAACTACTCAAGCAGTGACTAGTAATGTCACTAGAGTGCTAAGGAGTAGAGGCAAACTGCCTGGGAAGAGTATCATTGAAGTGCCAAAAATAACAAGAACAAAGAATTCTATCCAAAGCAAGGGCAAAGAAAAAGTTGAACAATAGGAGAGTATCCATGAGCATGAAAGAGAGTTTAACATAATCCATGTCGACAGTGATCACGAAGATGACCAAATTAGAATTCTAAACTCTCTTTTACAAAATAGAGAAGCCCAAATCCAGGACTTAGAAACTGATCTAGAAAGGTCGAAGCACCTCATACACTTACTACAAATGAAAAATAGAAAAATGAGTGGGAAAATGGAAATCTATGAGGCCCGGGCATTCAAATACCAAAGGGAAGCATACAAATCACAATTCAAACTTGAAGAGTATATGGGTGAATTTGATGATATTGAGGAAGAAGAGAAACCAGCAAGAAAAAGGCCTAGGACTATTGGTCTTAGGAAATCTTTGGAGAAACAAAGGGAAGAAGAAGCAGCCCTTGCTCGATCATATCCTCTCACACAATTGTTTTCCCAAGATATATAAAATGATAAAGAATCATGGCTTGAAAGAGAAAAAAAGAATTTTGAGGATAAATTAGACAATGCAAACAAAGACTTGGGTTTGCAAAGGAAGATGACCGGGCATTACAAGAAATTCAATCAATTCGCCCAAAGACAACTCAAAATTGCCCATGAAAAGCTCAAAACTGCCCAAAGGAGGCACCCAGTGAAAAAAGGAGAAAATGACATATCTGGGCTTGGAATCTTGGCTTCAGCTTCTTTGCATGTTTCTAGAAACCCATAAGGGGGTTTCTCACCAAAATTGAGCAATTTTGGACATGATCTTGTTTTTTGTTATTTTTAGGCCTAATTGGACATTTTTCTAGGCGCTGCCATGTTTTCTAGGAGCATCCTCAGCTCATGAAAGTTATTTTTTTGGATGTATTAAATTTGGGGGCATATACTAACAAATTTTCAGATCAAAAGAAGGTGTTTTGGTTCCCCAAAGAGGCAAAAATCAGTCAAAATTCACCTTTCTGCATCAAATATCAGCAGGTGAGACCCTCGGTTTTTTCACTTAGTCCACTTTTTGATAGACTTCCAGGGATGAGTTTTAGAAAAATCAAGTAGTTTTGGAAACTAGACATCCAGGTATTTCCAATGAGCCATCACGGGCATCGTTTGGACATTGGGAAGTCCCTCAAAAGTCCTCTGCAAAATAGACTTTTTTTTTCTGCTGCTACGCTCCTATAGGATTTTCCTGAAAAGATAGTTTTCTGAAGGTGGCCATCCAAATGTGTGTTAAGCTATTTTTAACTCCATGTCAGAGATCAAAAGTCAATTTTCTTTCTATTGTTAGCTTAAATAGATATCTTTGAAGATATTTTGTGCCTTGGGCTTTGCAAAGCCTCAAGGACAAAATAAGATATTTGTATTAGTCCAATGGCCTTCTAGTTGCTCTAGGAGGGTTTCTTCCTCTTTGGCCTATATAATCCAAGAGGATTCATTGTAAGAAGAGGCTAAAATTGATGTTATAGAGAGAAATACATAGCATTATGAGATTTAAAGAAATACTTGTCTTATGAAGTGGATGATCTTTTGCTTGACTTTGATGGTGGAGGAGAATTGTATGTAGGATTCCATGGCTTGGTGAATGGTATTGTGTTCCTTATCTGTTATATTTTCTTAGTTTATCAAACATGTTTTCATACTTCTTGCTTGCTGTAGTTCAGTAAATAATAAGTTTGAGATATGCCCATGGAGGCACCTCAAATTTCCTGATTCATTACAGCTTAAATGTTCTTCATCTTTCTTGGTTACGTCAAAGAATTCTTAATTGCTCTTTGGTACCCTAAGAACTTGTTTTCAGTTTCATTAATGGTTATTATGTATGCTGTCTAGTATGATTCATGGTATGCCCTGCTTACTCATAGCTAATCAAAACTCCATTTCTGAAATCTCTCTCTGAATTATTGGTTGTTTAGTTAAGTCAAAGAGGTCTTGTTTCAATCTTGCCCTTTGTCCATGCTTTGCAGTGTTATTTCAAAGTTCCCGATAGCTCATGATATGATGTTTAGGAGTTCCCTCTTCATAGATTGAATTGTTTGTTTATCTTATTTGTTTCCCCAAAAGTATGAAGGTGATTTTCCAAAGTTAGAGGGCCTTATACTTCTATGTATCACTGGATTGTTTATTTTCTGCATCTATCAGTTTGAGTTTCGTTCATAGAGATTAATGGTCAGCCCTAACTCATGAATGCTTGCTGTTTAACTATTTATGCTTAAAATATCTTTGAATTTCACAAACTTAATGTCCATCTCATTTCACTTTCACACAAAGAATCCATTTATCTAAACCAAATCGACCCTCCAGTAATACCTTGTCTATCATTGAGACAGTCTCGACCTTTTCGACCCCATAGGCCAGTTGATCTGATGAAATTTTTATCTATTTATCCTTTGATCAGTTCCCCTCAAAAACCCAAAACAAACCAAAACATACTTAACAACTAGCCTAAAATCCAATATACAGAAGCAAACAAGTTTTACATCCTTTGCATAATAGAGAGAGCCCTCTCTGAGTCCAGGAAGGCTACGTCCTAGGGCTCCAAAGCTTGGTTTGATGTTACCCTATCATTTGGTTTAACAATCTACTAAATCACGGGACCATAACATAATGGCGATCACGATGGGACACATTGAGTACATAACAGTCTAACAAACTTTTGTAGACTCATTAGTCCTTCAAAATTAAAATCAGACAGACAGCCTATAAAGTCATTTAGAGTAAACTCTTTTTGCTTCACCACCTTAGCTAAGTGATGAATCAGGTTTAGGACACTCTTACAAACTAGGCTGCATATAAAAAACTCTGTAAAAAACCTCACAAAAAAATTCTTAGATTGGTTCTTATCAGTCATTGGCGGTGGACCATATAAATTTGTCTTTACAAGGAAACAATATTCACCTGGCGACTCCACTAGCCTCCAATAGAACTAATACTCCACTAAAAACCAAAAATTTCATAATCATACTATCCTGTTGACTTACCTTTCCAAAAAACACAAAGATCGTGATGCAGCCTCTGAAATCAGTGACAAACTAAGTACAACTTAGGGATTCAAAAATCTTCATCTAAACATAGGAAATCAACATAATAGCCTAAAAATAGAACTATAGCTTTCTCAACAATATAGCAAACTATTGAACTGAGTTTTAAGTCATTCTTACAAGTTCTCACATAAAAGTTTTCTAGAAAAAGACTTTTCCTAAAAAACATCTTTTGTCAGTATTGGTGGTGGACCATAAACCTCAAGAACATCCACCTGGCGACTCCACTAGCCTTCATTTAGTTTGTACCTTACTCACATCCGCAAAACCCCTAGAGAGGACAACCATTCAAAAAACGATCTTTCAAAATGGTAAAAAAATCACTCACAGAAACACCAGTTCTAATAAGTCCTGATTTCACCAAATATTTTTACGTTTTTTAATTTGCATCTGAACACACGGTAACTGTAGTATTGTTACAAAAGAACGCAGCAGGGCAAGAAAAACCCATAGCTTTTTTTAGCAAAGCCCTAAGAGATGCTCCCTTAAAATATAATATCATGGAAAAATAGGCATTCACAGTGGTAAAAGCACTAAAAGACTTTCGAGTTTATATCTTACATTCTCATATCATTGTTTTCGTTCCCCATACCGTCGTCAAAGATATATTAAATCAAGATCCCGATGGTAAAAGAGGAAAGTGGATTGCTATCATCTTAGAATATGACTTAGAAATCAGACCCACCAAACTTGTTAGGGGACAAGGACTCGCAAGACTAATGGCTGAAACAAACCTCCAAGCATTAGATATAAATTTTGTTGACACCTTAGAAGAGCAGGAAGAATGCACAACCCCTCATGTTGAAGATGTGTTTTCAAATTCACCTTGGTATCCTGATATCCTTTATGTGTTATTTTATCTTAATGCTCCTCCAACCTTATCAAAGACAAAAGAAAGATTCCTCAAACAAAAATCTTTAAAGTTTTTTATTCTAGATGAAATTATGTATTGGAAAAATCTCACTGGTGTGCTGCTTAAATGTTTTCTTGAAGATGATGCAGAAAAAATTATGCACGAAATGCACGAAGGAGAACGCGAAGGACATCTCTACTGGAAAACCACAGCCAAAAAAATCCTTAGAGCCAGTTATTATTGGCGTACCTTGTTCCCTGACACTCACAAAATTGTTATGACATGCCATAAATGCCAAAATTTTGATGGCAAGAAATTTTTTTTACCTTTGCCCTTACATCCCATCATAGTTGAAGGTCCTTTCCAGCAATGGGGTTTAGATTTTATTGGGGAAATACACTCTTCTTCATCTTCTCAACACAAATGGATCCTCACAGCCACTGATTACTTTACCAAATGGATAGAAGCCATACCCTCCAGAAATGCCACCGATTTAGTCATCATCAAGTTCCTAGAAACCAACATTTTATCTAGATTCGGTTGTCCTAGGAAAATTATCACTGATAACGCTGCTGCGTTTTCCTCCAAAAGAATGGTTGAATTTTGTTACAAATATAATATTACATTAGGACATCCACGGCTTATTACCCCCAAGGTAATCGTTTGGCTGAGTCTTCTAACAAAAGCCTAGTCAATATCATTAAGAAGCTTCTTGAACAAAATAAAAAAGCATAGCATGGAAAACTAGTACACGCACTATGGGCTGATAGACTAACCACCAAAAAATCAATTGGTATGTCTCCCTATCAACTAGTGTATGACATGGATGCCATTTTCCCGAAATATTTAGGGGTTCCAGTGATGAAGCTATTACAAGAATTTCAAATAGAAGAAAATGACATGCAAAGGAGGATAAATCAGACTATCCATTTACAACAAACAAGAGAAGAAGTTTACCAAAGGACTCAGTTAGCGCAAGATAAGATGAAAAAGATGTTTGACAGAAGGACCAAGGAAAATGATTTTCAGGTTGGGGATAAAGTATTAAAATGGTATTCCAGAAGGGAAGATAAAGAAAAGCATGGTAAGTTTGAAAACTTATGGAAAGGGCCTTTCATTATCAGTTCAGTTAGCGGAAACAATTCTTTTTTCCTACAAGAACCTGATGGGACTGAGAATTTTGGAGGTCCTGTAAATGGCAGGACATTGAAAAATTACTTCTGTAAAGAGCTCCAATTTTAAAATTTTCACTCATTGTACATATCACTGTTTGAAGAAATAAAACAAAAACAAAAAATACAAAAACAGTAGAAAAGTAGAAAAGAAGGCAATTTAAAAAAAAATAGCAAAAAAGCCCCATGTTAAAAAAAAATAATCATGCTGAAAGTGCGCAAGTCTAAATGCCACTACTAGTGCTCAAAAGATGTCTTGTTCAGTTATCTAACCTAATCATAACTGGACATGTTTTAAATTGATTGCTGATAATTTAGTGAAAGAAGTGATAGTCAAATTTTGTAAGCTTGACTTATCAATGAAAGTAGATTAGGAAAAGATATTGGTTCCACATGCTCGAAACAAAACCAAAGAGGAAAGCAGGGATGAAAAAAAAACTATGTATCCTAGCCCTGATTTTTCTAAATCTCATTTTGTGCGAAAATAATATTTGTGTGCAGCTTGTCTTTTATGCCACAAACACATGACAAATCAGACCGTCTAATCCTAATTTGGTCATTTTTCAATTTCATGTTTTAGTTTAGTGAATGAAATCCTGTCAAATAGTTTAATCTTGACAGTCGATCTAGCATAGGTAGAGAATCAAAGGAGTTCATCCGTTTAATTTGAACTCCTGGAGGATATAAGTGTAGAATTAGATAGTTTTTCTTTTTTCAAAAATATCATGTCAAAGGGTTTTCCAGTCCAAGTTCACCCAAAGAAGAAAAAATGCTAGGATATATAGCTGGGTAGGTAGAGATGAGGTTGTCACTAATCATGTTGTAAATTTTCAGAAATAGCATCAAGAAAGAGAGAAATTTGCGCCAATGGATAGGGCACTGGTCTTCACAAGACAGAGATCTGCAATTTTGGACACCTCCTGAAAAGGAGCTACCCTCCCCAAATGAAGCCACTGTTAGTCATCAATATTTTTTACATATTGTTGATGACTAGATTCCTAGCTGAGTTTTCTAGAAGCTAATCTCAATCTGTCAATTTGTCATCTAAAAAACACCTCAAACAAATTTTGTCTTCCTACCCCTCCCTGTCAGTCTATGAATGAGAACAACCTTCAGTTTTCAAGTCCTATCTCGTTTCAGCAAAGTCTCCTTGTCTATGGCTGTCATAGGTTCTGTCTCTCTGATATCAAAATCCCATGTTTTCATAAGTCTCATTATCCAGCATTTGACAAAACACCTGTCCTTCTCTCACTGATCATTAGATCATATGATAACCTGATCATGATTAAGGAAATATTCAAAATCTGTGACAAATTGTCTCTAAGTCTAGGTGGTGGTGTTTAGGGAAATTTTCCTTGACTAAGTTATCCTAAGCCAAAAGGTTTGTGTCTAGTACTAGTCAGCCATCGATTCTTTCCTATTCTGCAAAACAATACACTGATTCAGCCTTAGGTCATACACCATTAACAGGTTACTTGTTTTCATTCTAGCAAGGCTAAGGAATGTTCAAATCAGGAAAAGAGAAGGAGTTTCCCTGTCTGAAGAAATATGATTAGATCAGGCATGATCCCCATGAAACACCAAAGAAGCCCTCCAAAGTTCAAAAGCATCTATTTTTACATCTTTGTAGGGGTGTAATTGAGTGATGATCAGTATGCAAAGGAGAGCATGAGAACAAATGCAAACAAGTCTCTCATGCTGAAGTAGTTTGCCATCATAAATCAGATGAAGTAGAGTAAGTAACATCTACATGGTTTCAAATCCAAAAGGTGACCTATCCTTTCAAATCACTTTTTTAGGTAAAAGGAACAATCTTTGACATAAAAGAAGCTTTAAAAGCAAACCAGGCATCATAGTGAAGGTGTAAGAAGGAAAGCTGCTTCTTATACCCTACCATACACCTGGGCACTGAAAGGAAGTCACAGACAATTTCTCTGCACCTTATGAAGACACAATCAAGGGAAAAAGAGTTGTTTCAAAGATGCATAGCAGTGAGCGCTCACCATTTACAAAGCACATTATTTACTCCTGAAGTTTCACAGTGATTTTATGAAAAAGGGATATACATTATTGACAGGTCCTCATAAAGCAAAGGGAATTATGATTCAAATGCTTTCATCAAGGATAAATGCCAAAGATTCACTTTTTTCTTCTATTTGTATTTTTCAAACAAACAGACAGGGGTCACAATGTTGAAATGAATGAAGTTTTATAGTCTGAAGGCCTCCTTCATCATAAGTAGAGGGCTCATCAGTAGTTTTGAGCAACCTACAGTGGTTACCATTGCATAAGACCTCCTTCACTAATGAGAAGAGGGTCAAAAGTGATTTTAAGGGATCTAGGTGATATAAATGGCATAACCTCCTTCATAACAATCAGAGGGTTAAAAATCATCAAATATTGATATAGTGTTTGGAAAAGGTTTGCATTAATAAACAGAGTTTGAGAGCTAGTTTTTTTAAAAGTTTTATTTCAAAACACCAGGGGAAACAAATTTTGAAAATATGTTCGTGATTTGGTTGAAGAGTTATCCTGAAAATTGAAAGGGATAAGTCAGTTTTTTAAAAAGGGCAACCCCTCAAAAAAGCACAAAATCGCTTTTCAAAACAACTACAAAGGCTAAAGGAGAAGTTTTGTTTTTCAAATTGATAAAAGGGGAAGGTATCGTTTTAAGCTATAAAATACATGATCAAAATATCATCATATCATTATGAAATCCTTATGGGCAAGATAAAGGCCATCTCCAAAATCATTTCAAAAGTATAAATCCTCTTCATCAAACATTTTTCACTTCACCAAATAAAAATTTTTCGTTTATGAGGTTTCGGGCCATCGTCGTGCAGAAAAGGTTGAACACGACGCGCCTGTGACCATCCCGCAAAAGAAAAATACAAAGGGCGCGACGCGCCTGTAGTTGGCGCGACGCCCCTGTCTCCTCGCCCAACACCCAACCTGACACACAACGCCCTCAGCAGTGTGCAGGTGCTACGTGCCTGTGCACAGGAGCGTAACACCTCTCCAAATGTCTCCAATGGTGAAAAAAATTGGTTTTAGCTCAAAATTTGGGTTTTTTAAACACAACAGTGATATTTCAAAGGTATTTTTTGTACCTTTGCATCTTCATTTTGGTCACAAAAATGTTTTGAAATCAAAACTTAAAAGAAGAAAAACAATGATTTCAAAGAAGAAAACAGTGATTTCAAAAGGGGAAACGTAGTTTTTTTAAAAAATACCCTATTTGTTTAAAAACAAAGAAAAATAGTGTTTGAGGAAAAAGGGATTATTATCCATTGAAGGGCCTGTTTTTTTGAGTAAGCAATCAAACATAGTTGTTAAAGAGAAAAAACATTGATTAAAGAAGAAAGACCTAGTTTAAATCAAAGACTTGTTTTGATAAGACAAGTGAAGGAAATCTGAGCAAAACATGCCTCCAAGGAAGGTCAACAAGGGTGGATTTCACAAAAGGTTTGAGCCTACTACAACTAAAGAGTTAAATGATTCCCCTTCAGTCCTTTTCAATTTTCATGAGGTAGGGTGCCTTGATTTTTGCCAAAAAGTCCAGGAGGTCACCAATCACCCCCCCTTAACACAACTGTTTTCCCTGAGGCTGCAAGGAAAACATGTTCACATAGCTGGCCTTGATTTTGTTCTCACTCCTAGGTTAGTATCAAGGGCCACCAATATTCCCTATCTTGGTGAGAAATGGTTCAAACAAGCCTATTTGGAGCTGGACCACTACAAGCCCTTCTTGAAACTAGCTTACCAAAATGAATGCAAGGCTATTTTCCCCTTTTCTCATATATTAAATAGTTATGTGCCCCTTATTGAAACCATCATGAGATGTTTCACATGTGAGGGTAGATATTCTCAAGTTTATTCCTATCATGTCATACTTATGATGCATTTCACTCGGGCTCAGCTGCTGAACCTCCCTTTCTTCCTCTGCAGAAGCATAGAAAAGATGTCCTCCCTTGTCCAAAAGAGACCTCCTGCTAAGCAAAAAGCTGGTCTTTTCCATCCAAGTGGATAGTGTTGACGAAGATGACCAAATCATAATTCTAAACTCTCTTTTTCAAAACAGAGAAGCCCAAATCTAGGACTTAGAAACTGATCTAGAAAGGTCGAAGGACCTCATACACTTTCTACAAATGAAAAATAAACAAATGAGTGGGCAAATGGAAATCTATGAGGCCTGGGAATTCAAATACCAAAGGGAAGCATACAAATCACAAGTCAAACTTGAAGAATATATGGGTGAATTTGATGATATTGAGGAAGAAGAGCAACCAGCAAGAAAAAGGCCTAGGACTATTGGTCTTAGGAAAGCTTTGGAGAAACAAAGGGAAGAAGAAGCAACCCTTGCTCGATCATATCCTCTCACACAATTGTTTTCCCAAGAGATAGAAAATGATAAAGAATCATGGCTTGAAAGAGAAAACAAGCATTTGGAGGATAAATTAGACAAGGAAAAAAAAGACTTGGGTTTGCAAAGGAAGATGACCGGGCATTACAATAAATTGAATCAATTCGCCCGAAGAAAACTCAAAATTGCCCAAGAAAAGCTCAAAACTGCCCGAAGGAGGCGCCTGGTGAAAAAGGAGAAAAATACATATCTGGGCTTGAAATCTTGGCTTCAGATTCCTTTCATATTTCTAGAAACCCATAAGGGGATTGCTCACCAAAATTGAGCAATTTTGGACATGATCTTGTTTTTTGTGATTTTTAGGCCTAATTGCACATTTTTCTAGGCGTTGCAATGTTTGTTAGGAGCATCCTCAGCTCATGAAAGTTATTTTTTTGGATGTATTAAATTTGGGGGCATCTACTCACAAATTTTTAGATCAAAATAAGGTGTTTTGGTCCCCCAAAGAGGCAAAAATTAGTCAAAATTCACCTTTCTGCCTCAAATATCAGCAGATGAGACCCTCCTGGGTTTTTTCGCTCATTCCACTTTTTGAAAGACTTCTAGGGATCAGTTTGATAAAAAGAAAGTATTTCTAGAAAGACATCCAGGGCTTTCCAACGCGCCATCACGGGCCTCGTTTCAACATCGGAAAGTCCCTAAAAAGTTCGCTGCAAAACAAACATTTTTCTGCTGCTACGCTCCTGTAGGATTTTGATGAAAAGACAGTTTTCTGAAGGTGGCCATCCAAATGTGCATTAAGCTATTTTTAACTCCATGTCAGAGATTTAAAGTCAATTTTCTTTCTATTTTTAGCTTAAATAGATATTTTTGAAGATATTTTTTTATTTGGGCTTCGCAAATATTTGTATTAGGCCAATGGCCTTCTAGTTGCTCTAGGAGGGTTTCTTCCTCTTTGGCCTATATAATCCAAGAGGATTAATTGTAACCAGAGGCTGAACTTGATGTTATAGAGAGAAATACATAGCATTATGAACTTTGAAGAAATACTTGTCTTATGAAGTGGATGATCTCTTGCTTGACTTTGATGGTGGAGGAGGATTGTATGTAGGATTCCATGGCTTGGTGAATGGTATTGTGTTCCTTATCTGTTATGTTTTCTTAGTTTATCATTCATGTTTTCATGCTTCTTACTTGTTGTAGTTCAGTAAAGAATAAGTTTGAGATATGCCCATGGAGGCACCTCAAATTTCCTGATTCATTACAGCTTAAATGTTCTTCATATTTCTTGGTTATGTCAAAGAATTCTTACTCGCTCTTTGGTACCCTAAGAACTTGTTTTCAGTTTCATTAATGGTTATTATGTATGCTGTCTAGTATGATTCACGGTATGCTCTGCTTACTCATAGCTAATCAAAACTCCATTTCTGAAATCTCTCTCTGAATTATTGGTTGTTTAGTTAAGTCAAAGAGGTCTTGTTTCGATCTTGCCCTTTGTCCATGCTTTGGAGTCTTATTTAAAATTTCCCGATAGCTCATGATATGATGTTTAGGAGTTCCCTCTTCATATATTGAATTGTTTGTTTATCTTATTTGTTTTCCCAAAAGTCTGAAGGTGATTTTCCAAAGTTAGAGGGTCTTATAATTCTATGTATCACTGGATTGTTTATTTTCTGCATCTATCAGTTTGAGTTTCGTTCATAGAGATTAATGGTCAGAATAACTCATGAAAGCTTGTTGTTTAACTATTTATGCTTAAAATATCTTTGTCTTTCATAAAATTAATGTCCATCTCATTTCACTTTCACCTAAAGAATCCATTTATCTTGACCAAATCGACCCTGCAGTAATACCTTGTCCATCATTGAGACAGTCTCGACCTTTTCAATCCCATAGCCCAGTTGATCTGACAAATTTTTTATCTATTTATCCTTTGATCAGTTTGCCTCAAAAACCCAAAAAAAACCAAAACATACTTAACAACTAGCATAAAATCCAATATACAAAAGAAAACAAGTTTTACATCCTTTGCATAATAGAGAGAGCCCTCTCTGAGTCCAGGAAGGCTAGGTCCTAGGGCTCCAAAGCTTGGTCTGATGTTACCCTGTCATTTGGTTTACCAATCTGCCAAATCACGGGACCATAATAGAAGGAATCCCCAAGATGTTACAGGTCAAAAAACCTCCTCATAAGCTCAGAGGAGAAGATAAATATGGAAGGAATACAAAGACCTAAACTAAACCTATTTCTGCCAAGGTAACACACCCCTATAACAACAAGAGAGCGTTATAACACACCTAATAAATGAATAGGCAGTGTTAATGGCTAGGGAAATTCTCTGTTTACACTATAGGGCAGTGTTACCCGTGTTTTGAGTTTGAAACAGGAAAAAACTGTAGAGAATGATTTGAATTTCCAGCTTTTTCTCATGAGAGAGTAAGTACAAAATAGAAACTGCAAAGCACTAGTCTCTTATTGGGCCTTGCCATAAACAACTAAACTCTCAAGGAAGGAAAAAGCATGGGAATTTGAGGAAACATCTTGGTTTTTTCTATTTAGAGCTGGTGGAAGGAGAAAGGAAATTATTTCTCTTTCCATCTCCTATAAAATGGAGTTGTAGGCTCTTGGTTCAAGGTCGAAGGATTGTCAAAGTTTTGAATATTTGTGAAGCAGAGCATTATTGTTGTAGTGTGAAGGTCAAAGATCAAAGAGGTTCATTGAGAACTTGTTGATCAAGACATCACCACATTGAGAGATAGAGAGATTGGAAGGCTGAGGAGGGCTTGGTACAACCGATGGTTTTTATCCTCCTTTTTATAAATCAATAGAACTATATCTGTTTTGTCCATTCTATGCGTTGATATTGTTATTGTTTTTCAATTACTTATATAGCATGAGATGAATGGCTTAGATGTGAATTGTTTAATATTTATCTTATATTAACTTAATTGATAAGAAATGTATGTTGTGGTAGAGATTACACAGGTGCTTTGATTGATCACAGGGTCGAGATTTGGAGCTGGTGAAGGAGGATCCCTGCTTCGTTGCTTAATGTTCTCGAAAATACTTCAAGATAATTAAAGAGGTAATCTTCCATCTTATTATGTCAAGTTGCTTTAAGTTGATATGAACATGTATGCATCTTCATTGTGAACTATACAACTAATCTTACTATTTTCCTCGGGCACCAGAAAGTCCTGAGAGGGATATTCGAGAACCAAAAACCTAATAATTTCACCCTATAGCAGAATTGGCGACTCCGCTGGGGATTTCCCATAGTTTCCAGACTATCTCTTTCCCCCTTTCTTCTTTCCTCTGTTCACAGACCCTTCTGACTAGTATTTATGCCCAGTAGACATTTCAAAAGCTCACAGAGTTCATTCATGTTTCTGTTTGACCATCTGAAGGTCTTTACCCTAGCTAACGCTACCTTTGTTGGTGTTCCAGTGCGTTATAACACGGGCTATGCTTAAAGACAGTGCATTAGTCTCTGGATTAATGCTATCTTTACTCAGTGATAGTGCATTACTCAGCAAAAATTTGTTGTTCACCCCTGTGATTTTGTTTTTGGTTGCAGAGTTTTTGGCCATCAATATCTCTCCTTGACTGAATCCCTGTGCTTGTTTACTAAACTGGAATTTCTGTTTATTTTCTCTTGCTTGAAAAGTTAGTGTCAAAAAAATTTACTTTTTAGAGAAGAATTTTTTTTTTTAGTTTTTCTGCATCTAGCTGAATTAATTCTAGAAATTTCAGTTAAAAGACTGTTAAGATGAGGTAAATAGATGTCTGAATCTTTAAGGTTGAACTTTTCTATTTGAATGTTAGTGCATGGATGTTGAGAAGAAACCTCTCCTTGTAGAAACACTCTTCATCGAATTGAATATTTAGAGCATATTTTTGCATGGTTTCTTGTGTCGTAGTCTCATTACATTTCATACGTCCACTCCCCCTCCACAAGACTAATAATCAAGTGCACTAAGAATCAAGCAATAATAAAATCAATCACATTACTTTTTTTTGAGCTCACATCAATAGTAGTTCAGGCTAGGATCTTGGGTTAGGAAAAGTGATAAAATCACCCAAGATCTCAAAACTTGAGACTAGAGTCATTAACGAGCGAAATCCTACTGCACTCATATTATCGAGACCGTTCCTTTACCAGAACTCAGCACTAGACAACACTTGGGTGCACAAGAAGGTAGCCCGCCTTCGACTGCATCCGGTGGGCATGCTATATATTGGGGTTCCCTTTGGGGATTTAGGTGTTCTGCCCATATAGCATGCTGTCCTAGACCATGGACCCCCTTGATGATGTCTGTGATTTGAGGTAACTTTAGTGGCCATAATTTTTAGGGACTTACACAAGGTGACTGGGACGGGCTGTCCTGGTACCTGAAACATATGGACCCACTCTGTCTTCGGTATTTAGAAGGGTACTCATCTTCATGAGAGTGGTTACACCTATCGTCTGAGGTTCGGGCGAAACTCTAGAGTGACTGTAACTGTACTTTTTACCAACCCTCTCTGTATACTATTGTGATACTGGATTTTATCACCAGCAAACGGTAGTACTCAGACAGGGGACCCTATTCTGGTTGCTTGTTGATTTATTTTAGAGAGTACTTTTTTATTTTTTCTTTTTTTAGGTGTGTGGTTACTGTCATTGAGAATTTATAATACATCACAGTTTATTAAAAATTTGTTAAAAATAAATAAGTCACTGTGGCGTCATTCAACCCACGCCGTCTATCTCGATGACAACAAGGTCTACCTCCTCTGACTCTTGTGGAAGAACTGAACCTTGGTGAACCCGTGCCTTCTGCGGAAGAGCAGTCTCCATTGAAAAACCCTGATTTTCACATCGCCTCATATCATATGGAATTTCCGGAGGACCCTTTCACGAAAGGTGTCGTACCTCATTAAAATCCTCCACTCACTGATCCGTTGGGGCCTGTGATAGTTCAGATTCCACCACGCCAAGACATGTCTTCGGCCTCACAAACATCCATTTCACAACCAGCATCCATAGGGTCGATACCAATGGCAACTATCCTAGGTTCGCCACCATCCTCCCCGCCATTTGTTAGTTCTATGCCATTACTTGGTAACCCCAGTAGTTAACATATGCCTAGTCCCAACCCTATGGTCATCACAACTGTGAGTAACTCACCGAGTCCTTCGGGATCTACTCCTACCGTGACCACGTTGGGACCTACGGTTCCTCCTCCCATGAGTGGGACTACTTCGGTTCCTTTTAGAAACCCTTTCGGTTGGAACCCTTTGCTGAGTTCAAACCCCTTGGCCACTATACCAGGGGGCAGTGTCACTAGCACGCAGATAATAGGGAACATTTTGCTACCCCTGAAATCCTTAGGACAAACTGGACAAGCTATTTTTGACACCATTCCCTTAAGTGGTTTAAATATTGGTGTAGGGTCTATGATGATGCCGAACTATGCAAGTAGTAGTATGCGTCCGGGAAACTCTATTGCATCCATATGGAATAACCCACCCCAACCTCCATCTGGAATGGGAGGGAACTTTTATACTGGGGGCAACCAACCGTTCACCCCACAATACAATATGCCCTATGGAAAACAACCATATATCCCTACCCCTCCACCTATAGGAAATTTTTATCAAAGTCCTACTTATCCTATTGGTAACACATTGATGGGCAGAACCTATGGTCCAAATAGTCAGCCAATACTTCCTTGGTTATATTCGTGGCCAAACCCGCAATTGCCATTTTTGGCAGCTCTAGACATTCCCGACATCCATAAACTGACTAATGACCCCATCAATCACAACCCACTCTGGCCTCCAGTACCGCACAAGATTCCTTCTGACATCCCAAAGTTCGATGGGAAACAAGGGGACGACCCAGCCGCACACATCACTACCTTTCATTTATGGTCTATATCTAATTCCATGGTGGATGATAGTGTCCGGATTCGATTGTTCCCCCGCACCCTTACAGGCAATGCTGCCAAGTGGTATGTTGAATTTCCACGTGCCACCATAAACACTTTTGGCGCTTTAGCGACGGAGTTTCTAAAGAATTTCCAATTACTAATCAGATTTGAAACCAGAATGAAACTATTAACCTCACTGCACTAAGACACTGCCACCCACATCTCCGATCATATTCATGAATGGAGGCGTAGGAGGAGGGTGGTCAAAGCGCCAATCCTGAATCATCTGCTATCTAATTGGTTTTGTAAGTCTCTCTTACCCCACATCTCTAAAGACATTGGCATATCCGGTGTAGTCACAGAAGATCAATGCATTCGTCATTCCCATCATTTAGATTTAATCTATTCACAATCTGGCACGCTATATGATTTTCTCCCTAATGCCCCTGGCAACCCAAATCCTCCCGCTACTCAGAAAATCGGAGCCCACGCCGACGATCTCGTTGGCACAATCTCTGGCATAGCCACAAAAAATCTCGGGGACAAACCTCCTAGCCATCTTCGGCTGCCACTGCCCCTAACCAAACGACTACTCTTCCTACCGCTGAGGTAAATTCTGTGAAAAATTCACAAAAACCTAGTGGAAAGAATAAGAAGAACAAGAAAAAGACATCTTCTTCGGAGGAGCAGTCGGACAATCAAAATAATCCTAATCATAAAAACGTTGCCAAAAATGACAAAGGGAAGGATAAACCCATAAAATTTCTTTGCAAGATCTGTGCGGAGGACCACTTGACATAAAAATGTCCTCGGTTGCAGGAATGCACTGATTTTATTGCAAACAAGGATTCTGGGCGAACACCTGCTGTTCTTCATAATCCTTTCCCTAATCAACAGTAGCAACACATGGTTGACAACCCGCCACAACCCCAGCAATGGGGCAATGGTGGTTCACATCCTTCTGGTGAAGGATCATCCGCCATTTATGGCATTGAAAGTGTTTAACTTCAAACACGAGCCAAGATTTATGGAAATCCTACCATATACGCTCAAAAACATGGTACTAGTTCAACTCCATTTCCGCCTAACGATCTGCATATCGAATGGCCTACTGCTGACCCCGTGATTCGTCCCCCCAAAGGGACACTTCGACGTACGACTCATAAAACCTCTATACGTGCAGCCCAAAACTACAACATTGTAGAATATTTGGTGCAGGCACCTTCAACTATGTCTGCTCTCAAAGTATCGCAAACTTTCCCAGCACAAAGGAAAGCCTTGCTTTCACCCATTGGTGGAATAGACCCCCAGGATTCCATGCGAGCTATCTTTGATATGGAAAAATCTCAGACTCGCCTCTCACACCAACTCGCATTCCAGGTGCAGGTTGTGTCGAAAGGGAGACCAATCCATCGCACTGTCAAAGATGAAGGTGCTTCAACCTGCGTTATGTCACAAGATTTTTGGCTTGCTTTAGGTTCTCCTACCTTGTCACCGCCATCGAATTCCCTAAAATATTTCGATGGCCACACATTCCTCCCAAAAGGTTACCTTGCTATCTTTCCCATCACTCTGAGTGGGAAAACGATAACCATGGACGTTGAAGTCATAGATCGACATATAATCTATTGCTCGGTCGCAGTTGGTCTTATGCCATGACCACCATTTTTTCTTCGGTCTTCCAACTCGTCCTATTTCCATTGGATGGGAAAATAGTCATAGTGGATCAGTTATCCTTCTGCACCCCTGATTATACCACGTTACTAAGTAGCACTGTACACCTAATAGGAGGCTTTCTTGACTCTTACGTCAGTGTCGGTACCGGTCTTCTGAAGGAATCTTCCCTACTAGGTTGTTTTCCTCTCCCGCCGCCAGAGATCCAAAATACAGTTGCAATGATATCCACCACTTCGGCTAGCTCTATCGACCCATGGATCCTCTCGGCGCCTTCATACATTGATTCCTATGGATATCAGATGTCGCTCTCACCAGCCGAGTTGGCCTACCAATCCATCCAAATTACATCTGAACCCTCCACTGCTATGGTTTTGACCAAAGGTACAAACCTCCCACCCATCACAGTTCTCTCTAAGGATCTCCTTAATGAATTCTTGCCTACAAATTAAGCTATTAGAGAGATAATGTCTCTAGAAGAACGACCTTGGGGAGAGTTTCACCATCGTGCTTCGATGATCGATTCGGATGTGATAAATACTGAAATCCCATCCTTTGACCCACCTGAGATGGTTCCCTCCGCTTACACGACTGTTCAAAATATCAATTCAGAAGGGAACACGGGTAATATTTCTAAGACAATGTTCATCCATATCTCAGTCAAAACGGGTATCGTGGAAAATATTCAGATTGGAGCAGATTGTAATGCTGAGGAAATTGCGTGCTTCACATCCCTTTTTAAGGAATTCCACGATGTGTTTGCTTGGTTTTATGAAAAAATGCCTGTTGAGCCCCAAATATGTTCTTCTCTTTCACCACATTCTACTTCATTTTCTTTGTCCCTCATCAATTACAGGCTTAACTGATCAATAGGATTAATTAAAATTTCTTTAAGAATTTATATAATGACTAACTTGCTATGTTTTTATGATTTTGTTGGTGTAGTAATTTTTGGCTAAGACTCGGCTACAAAATACAGGTATTCCGTAGCCAGTCGTCTATTCTGCAGCCATCCTCATGTTTATGTAGGTTCCAGGTGTCACTGCAAAGAAAAAGGCATATGGGTGAAATCCACAACACCTCCCCATCATCTCTTGCTCCCCACGAAGTCTGAGTTAAAGTATCAAAACGGTTATGCACGTAGAAGAGAAGCAGTTTCCTATCAAAACACAGACTCTACAGATGTCCGCAGTAAAGCGCAAGACTGTTAATAAGAGTTTTAATTTGATTAGAAGTGGGAAATACACTTATCCTTGTTTTTCTCAAAGAGTAGTTATGTAATTTCATTATAAGTATGACTCGGGAGACCGAGAAACCGTTGGTTAGATTTTGTTTTGTTGCTAGATCTTTGAAGGCCGTAAATACTCTGTTTTGAAGAATTTCCCCTTTAATGAAAGAAACATCATTTTATTGCACGAGCTGAGTCAATCTTGAGTAGATTTGCATGCTACTCCGGTGGTAGAGGGCCCCTGCTACCTGAGGAGCTTTGTTCATATGATTTAGATAAGTAACTTAGTCTCGTTTCATTCCTAGTTCAATTGACTTTCTGAATTTTGCGTTTTATATTCACTTACGTTGGATGCTACAGTTTAGTCTCGTTCTTACGTACTCTTCCAAAATATCACTAATGTCTAATGAGGTGTAACTGTAGTATTTTAGGAGTTAGTTTTACGTTCTTATGCTCAATTACATCAGTTGTACAGCTAGTCATGATCTTATAAACTCTTCCAAAATATCACTAATTTCGGATGGGACATAGCTGTGGTGTTTTAGAGCTTTGTTGTGTTCTGTTGAATTTTATGCTTTCATGTTCATTTACATAAAATGTTCTAGCCAATCCTGTTCTACAAACTATTCCAAAATACCACTAATTCTGAATGAGATAGAGCTGAAACATTCCAGTAATTAGTTGCATCCTTAGTCTAGTGGTAGCACTCTTGAGGTAGATGTCATTTTAGTTTAATTCTGTCACTATATTTCAAGTTTGATAATGGCACTCTAGTTCAGTTTTAATTCACTGCATTTCAAGTTAGATTAGTGGCATTCTAGTTCGACTTTGTTCACTATATTTCAAGTTAGGTTAATGGCATTGTAGTTTAGTTGTGGTCACTGTGTTTCAAGTTTGACTAAGTGCATTCTCAGTATTATCCATTGTTCTTTAGGTTGTATTCATTATCAATATTAAATTTCACGGCCTTCATAATCTACAAACTAATCTTGTTATGACTTTCTATTAATGTATCATCATATGAACAAGAATAAGTTAGTGATATCAGTTTAAGGCCTTGATTGTTCTGCAATCCTTTGCAAATTCACAATTAAACCTTTCTTTCCAAAAACTATTTTAGAAAATATCTAACTTTTGAATAAGGTTAAGTGGTGACAAGTTGAGCTGCAGAATGAATTGATCTTAGCATGACAAGTTAATTCAGAGTAGAAATCTTATTGTGCTACAAATAGTATTTTTCCAATTGTGTTCCAACAAAATTCTAGCCATGGATGAGATTCTTTGTAATATTGTAAGATGATTGTGTCCTTAGGAGAACCTCATTTGTATTAAACTTGTTCTTTTCTCAAACTATTCCAACATATTCCTAATGAATGAATTGGATGAGTTCATGCTATGAGTTATTGAGTTCATGTTGTGATTTTTTTCCTTACTAGGAGTCATTATCAAGCTTTGCATTTTCTTTTCTTTAGTGTCATACACAGTTTAGAGTAGGTTTTGCTTTGTTTTAGTGTAACCATCCACTTCTCTTTACCAACACTTAGTTCTTTTCCTTCTTGAAAATAAACCATAAAACCAAAAACATCATAAAAACACTAAACACAACGTAGTGAGAAACAGATACCTAGGCACATATAGTGCACCACACTTCAGCAATTTACTGACCCTGGTTGATAATTAATGACCTCAATTTAGGAACACTAAGTTGAGCACAACAATGCCCGGCATAGATCTGTCTATAGTTGAGCACGAAATCAAGATTTATGACAGTGCCAAACCAATTCGACAGTGACTCAGGCCTGTCCACTTGCGTAAAGCGGCCGCCATCAAAACTGAGGTAGAAAAAATTTTAAGCATTGGTTTCATCTATCCCATTCCTTTGACAGAATGGGTTTCCAATCTGGTTCCCGTAGATAAAAAACAAGGCACCATCCGAGTTTGTGTTGACTATCATGATCTAAACACTGCTTGTCCTAAAAGACAATTATCCTACGCCATTCATAGATCAGATTCTTGAGGATTGTGCCAGATGAAAATATTTTTCCTTCATGGATGGATTCTCGGACTATAACCAGATTGCAATTAAAAAAGAAGAACAGCATAAAACTGTCTTCATCTGTCCTTGGGGCACATTTGTGTATCGTAAACTCCCATTCGGTCTGAAGAATGCTAGAGAAACTTTTCAGCAGGCTATGGACTACGCTTTCCACGACATTCAACATATTGTACAGGCTTACTTGGATGACCTTCCGGCCCATTCCAAGAAATGACCTGACCACCTTGCTCATTTGAAAGAAAATTTTGCTAGGTGTAGATTCTACAATATACGTCTGAATCCTCATAAGTGCATATTCATGGTTGAGTCCAAGTGTCTTTTAGGTTTCATTGTCTCCAACCACGGGATTAGGGTTGATCCCAATAAGGTTAAAGAAATTATTGAATTTCCTGCCCCACAATCCATCCTCCAACTCCAATGTTTGCAAGGGAAGGAAAAATTTTTACGTCGATTCATTGTTAACTATGCCAAGATGACGAAAGGATTCATGCGATTATTGAAGAAGGGAACACTATATTTGTGGGATGACCAAGCTCAACGGTAATTTGATGCTTTAAAACATGCACTTGTTTCAGCCCCACTCCTTAGTGCCCCCGACTACTCACGCGAATTTCTCCTCTACCTGGCAGCCTCACCATCCTCACTTGGAATGGTTCTGGTTCAAGTTGACCCTTATATCGAGCATTATTTTTACGGTATTTTTCTTGCTCGTTAATCCGAAAAACCTCAAGTTCTCTTCTTCGGACTTGTTAAAATTATGCGAAGTTGATTTCGAGCGTTATTTTTATGGTCTTCTTCTTACTCGTTAATCCGAGAAACCTAGAGTTCTCTTCTTCAGACTCATTAAAACTGACATGAAGAAGCACTAAGCTTTATTTTTAGGGACTTTTTCTAGCTCATAAAACTGAAAAAACCCCGAGTTACCTTTTTCAGGCTCGTTAAACTACCACGACAGAGATTCAGGAGCCATTCTTTTCCTCTTTTTCAAAGCTCTTTAAATAGAAAAAGTGACCGAGTTTTCTCCGCGTGACTCGTTAAAATTTCACAGAGGGCACCGATTTTTTATTTTTTGGACTCGTTAAAATTTCACAAAGAGTACTGAGTTTACTTCGTCTCTTCGTACTCATAAAAAAATGAGGTAGACATCCATCGAACATAGATTTCTCACTTTTCCGGCTTCGATGGACTAACTCACGGAAAATTAACTATTTCGGGCTTACTATTCTCCCTTTGACGTGCCCGATTATCAAGACATGACAAAGGTTCCCCATGGAGTTGTCTTTTACGACATTTTTCAGACTCTCTAAACATGAAAAATTCACCGAGTTTACTCGTCTGGACTCGTTAAACCTAATAAAACGAGGCATACAGTTGTATTTTATGACATTTTTCAGACTCTCTAAACATGAAAAATTCACCGAGTTTACTCATCTGGACCCGTTAAACCTAATCAGACGGGGAAAAATTTGGACAAAATGGATACTACCTCTGTTACATTTTCAGAAAGGTCGATTTGGCAGCAAAAATCTTGAACATGGAACTTCCCAGAAAACTCTTTCACAGTTAGTCGAACCCTACCATCTATGAGTATTAGCCTTCATCTCCCAGTGTTCCTACACCGGTAAAATCCTAACAAAATCTTTGGTGTTCATTAAGCCTCAGCTGCCTAGTACCCTGTTACAATGCCTTCTATTGTTCAAGCAGATCTCGCTATCTACTTCTACTCTTATCAACCAAACCATTCATTATGCCAGAAATTATTTGTCGTCAGACATCCCCATTTGCTCTTCATTGTCTCCATAAAAAAAAAATCATTTGGTTTCCGTTTCGTGTTGACTGATGTAGGATGCCTCAGTGCCTACCTTTCAACAGATCTCTTCCTATCGACTGCAACATCTTATCTAGGAAGTTGATCTAGAAACCCATTAGTACCTAGATACTTGCAGACATCAGTGGAAGGTAGTCTTGTGTTTGATTAGGAGTTTTCATCATTGGCTCCTGATCGAATGATTCTACGAGTGTTCGACTTCAAATATTTTTATTCACACTCACTAGATTGTACTGTGCATCTTAGGGACCATCATCATTATCGGTGGCCACCTTCGTGTCTGTTAAAAATTTTCATTATCGACTGGTAATCAGACTATTTCTCACATGTTCGACGACAACTCCTTCATTCACATGTTGAGAAATATGCAGTTTAAGTGAAGCGATGGTCAAGACCTTGGGGCAAAGGTTACATCATTAAAGATATGTTCCCTTCCCCAAGTTGCGATATTGTTTATGGAGACAGCTTCTTCAGCCTGATCCTGTTATGATAGACACTTCCACATTGTGCTTATCGATGGACAGATTCTTCAAATCTATGTTCTAGAGAAATCATGTTGATTACTCTACTGAGCATGGGAATGCCCGACTCAAGGCAGATATTATATTTTCTGACATATGTTGTTGTTTCAGGTTTTCCTCAGTCTTTCAATCTCTTTATCTATACTACACACATTATAAATTATTTCGGTCATCGTCTTCGTCTCTGACCTCACACTTTAGGGGGCATCTGTTACAGGTCAAAAAACCTCCTCATCAGCTCAGAGGAGAGGATAAATATGGAAGGAATACAAAGACCTAAACTAAACCTATTTCTGCCAAAGTAACACACCCCTATAACAACAAGAGAGCATTATAACGCACCTAATAAATGAATAGGCCACATTAGTGGCTAGGGAAACGCTCTGTTTACACTAGAGGGCAGCGTTACCCATGTTTTGAGTTTGAAACAGAAAAAACCCGCGGAGAATGATTTGAATTTACAGCTTTTTCTCATGAGAGAGTCAGTACAAAATAGAAACTAAAAAGCACTAGTCCCTTATTGGGCCTTGCCATAAACAACTAAACTCTCAAGGAAGGAAAAAGCATGGGAATTTTAGGAAACATCTTGGTTTTTTCTATTTAGAACTGGTGGAAGGAAAAAGGCAATGATTGCTCTCTCCATCTCCTATAAAATGGAGTTGTAGGCTCTTGGTTCAAGGTCGAAGGATTGTCAAAGTTTTGAATACTTGTGAAGTAGAGAATTACTATTGTAGTGTGAAGGTCAAAGATCACAGAGGTTCATTGAGAACTTTTTGATCAATACATCACCACATTGAGAGATAGAGAGATTGGAAGGCTAAGGAGGGCTTGGTACAACTAACGGTTGTAATCCTCCTTTTTATAAATCAATAGAACTGTATATTTTTTGTCCATTCTATGTGTTGATATTGTTATTGTTCTTAAATTACTTATATATCATGAGATGAATGGCTTATATGTGCATTGTTTAATATTTATCATATATTAACTTAATTGATAAGAAATTTATGTTGTGGTAGAGATTACATGGGTGCTTTGATTGATCACAGGGTCAAGATTTGGAGCTAGTGAAGGAGGATCCCTTCTTCGCTGCTTAACGCTCTCGAAAATACTTCAAGATAATTAAAGAGGTAATATTCCATCTTATTCTGTCAAGTTTCTTTAATTTGATATTAACATGTATGCATCTTCTTTGTGAACTATACAACTAATCTTACTATCTGCCTCGGGCACCGGAAAGCCCTGAGAGGGATATTCGAGAACCAACAACCCAAGAATTTCACCCTATAGCACGAGTAATCATGGAAGTAAATGTTTATTTTGCTACAAAAATGAAAAATAACTTAGAGTGTCCATTGAATGAGAATGCATGATTGAGGAAAGATTTAGTTTCAGTAAAGAAACAAGCGGAACATCTTGCCGCGGAAAATCAACAATTATCTTCACACATATTCAACACATCATAATGGTAGTGATATATACAGGAGGAATTGGTACCAATGGAGGACACCATGGCACAATTTCATGATGAAATGATACTTCTACAACAAGTAGTGGTGTCCCTTGTTGACATTCAGAAGAAAGTACAAGAAGTAGTAAAGCTCCTAAAAGTGGAAAATAGAGTCATTGACCAACTTCAGGAATGAGATTCCATATATCTGAGTGTTTTACAACATATGGTTAGAAAGGAAATAATTTCTGCTGATATAGATAAAGTACAACTAAGACTTCATCATAAGAACTACATCCATCTTGGGGAGCAATCGTCTAGCACTATTTATGCTTATAATCAACTTCACAATGATTTCAAGTATCTAACATAGAAACATGGGATGCCTTCAGTAGGATCACTTGAAGAAGTAAGAAGAAGGGAAATAATATTTCAAGAAATAAGACAATACATACAACAAATCAACCAAGCATCCAAACAAGAAGGCTTGGAGATCACTAAAGACATTATTCTACAATATGACATCGCACCATCTAAGGCTCACATGAAACCGTCATGGCTATGGAATAGTTTACAATCAAGCTTTAAGACCATATTAATATAAGAACTGGAGGTGAAGATGTGGTATGCAACAAACTTATCGGTTAAGATAAAATTCATCTCTACTAAGTTCAGAGCATGGCACACATATATTACCAATGAGCTCCACAAGGAAGTAAATAACTTGTCAATTTGATAACATTTTGTCCTATTAGTAGTTTTGTCTCATATAGCCATCGTCTTATATGTAATTTTTCTTATGTAATAATTTTTATGTAATGGAGTCCAAGAGGCACATGTGGAATGTGAAAAGCTACATATGGAATGTAAAATGTCATGTAAAGAATATGAAACATTGTATAGAAGCCCATAGGTCATAGAAGTTGAATAGTCATGACGAAAATCAAAATTCATTATCTTTTGTTATAAATGGCTCCTCATAACTCAATTAAGGGGCTTGGATTCTTGGAGTCTTGCCTTCGATTATCTTTTATTGCATAAGAGATAGATCATTCTTTGGATTATCAAGTTGTGGCTTCATGTTCCACTACTAGATCTAGTGTTTCACATATGTAACAATGTACTTGGAATCTTTCATTTATAATTAGAAGCTCTATGAGCTAACACTTCTGCATGCATGTATCGTGGTTGTAGTAATATTGTTCTTGTTATGTTTTTGGTATATGTTGGCTTAATTACATACTAAGACTAATGAACTATTTCGTTGCTTAGATATGGATATTGTTGAATGAGTGTTGTGATGTTTTCATGATTTTTTTGATCATGTGAGCTAATTTGTTGGCAATAAACAAGCCTTTCTCCTCACTCTCGAGTCTACCTTAGGATAGTACTATTAATTCCCTACATGGAGGCTCATTTCCCTTTACCAGCCGTGGAATTTCCTTGTTCATATTACATTTAGTGTCACACAAGGCTTACATACTTGTTGCCCCAAATTAAGAGGTGTTCGTTGTCACTTGTGTGTGTATTGTAACCAAGGTGTATCTATAAAACATTTTCGATGGTGGCTATACCATACAACCGATGGAATCCTACACTAAATGGTGTGAGGTCTAATTGGGACCTCACATAGGGGAGATCCCCTGCATGTTGGCAATATCCAACACTGTCAATAGAGTGTGAAGGGTATCTCTAGCTATATTGTATCAAAATAATGATACAATGAGTTCTAGATGTGTTTTCCCTTGAACTAACTTTATTTTATAGAATTATGGAGGAGGATTTGAAATAGGTTCAAAGGCTTGGAATTTGATGAACATAGGTCATAGATTGTCCAAGGCTCATGATGGATCATGGCAGTCCTAGCTCGAGTTGATCTCTTTGAAAAATCCTTGTATCTAAGAAATTATACAGGTGGTTTCTTGTTTCAAACTAAAAACAAGAAATTGTCACTTCTTGCACTGTAGCAACAAGTGACAAGTCACTCATAAAAGGTTAAGGAGCGATTGTGCACAAAAGAGGTCTTTTTGCTACTAGAAAAGTGAAATTTCAATCTGATGACATTAATAGGTCCCTTATGAGGCATACGGTGGAAAACAATAATATAATAGTTTCCCTCTAATGTGTGATGTTAGAATAAGTGTATATGGCTTAAGTACATTACCAAATAATCATGGGAGTAGTCAAATATTATATGTTTATGCCTTTCTCGCCAAAATATGACAATAATTTTTTTAGAAATATTATGAATTTTAATTGTTCAAAATTCATTTTTGAAGGCATAAATGAATTATTTTTCTTGAGAAACCCCTATGGAAATTGAATTCTATAGATTATATGGTTGAAACTTATGTTGGAAATATTGTCATTGATGGCAAAGGAGGCAGCGCTGAAGCAAAGAGGCAGCAAAGAAGCAAATGAAGGCAGAGGAAACGAATATAATAGAGGCAGAACCGTTATCTCAGCAATAGAGGCAGAGGCAGAGCGACAGGAGCAGCAGAGGCAGAGGCAGAAGCAGAGCCATTATAAAAGTTCAGGAATCGCACTCTCCAACCGGCATTATACATATAACTTATCAAAACCAAATTCCGGGAATCGCACACTCCAACCGGCTGTATAGAATTAATATAATTCATAAAAATTATTCCGGGAATCGCCTAACCCGCTGGCGGACACATATATATATATAATATCCATCACAATACATATAAATGTCACGCATTTCATATTCTGCAATGGTACAAAGCATATATATTATGGAGCGCATAAAACAAAGTTTTATAAGGTGGGACCCCTCCCCAATCGGATCAGAAATTGTGAAGAGTCCAAAGGTGGAAGCGCATTGCAATTATCGATTGGCGATTTCCGATTGAATCGAAATCGGAGCACATTGGAGCTGCAATAGTTGAGTGATATCAATTCAGGCGATTGGCGATTTCCGATTGAATCGAAATCGGAGCACATTGGAGCTGCAATAGTTGAGTGATATCAATTCAGGCGATTGGCAATATCCGATTGAATCGGATCGGACTGTGGAACAATTAACTGGTTTGGCATTCAAACATTGCGATTTGCGATCGCCGATTTGCATCGGAATCGGAGCAGAAGCGATAAATAGCATTCGGAGAAGACTCATTGCATCGGGAAGTGTGTTAAGTGGGCCCAAAAGGAGTTCTTATATGTTTAATATGTCTTCACTATATTACGCTGAGAATTGATTTAAAAAAAGGAAGTGTGTATGTATGCCGAGAGTTGAAATTACTTATTTGTATATATGAAAGGGCGTTGTTATATGTATATATATTACATTGTTGCGGTTGTATTAAAACATGCTGCGTGGTCTGTAGACCCACGGGCCTCAGCTTAACGGGAGGGCGATTATTAATGTAATACAATTGTAATATATGTATGTTCCGGCCTGCGGAACTCGCCACATCAACAAGACACTTGCTGCGTGTAAAGGATTGAATTACAGTTAGCATATTCATTTATATATAAAGCGCTAGTATAAAACTAAAATAAAAATGCAGTTCATAAATTAAAAGGTGCGCGTGACCATAACGAAGAACTGGAGAAGAGAAAGGGACAAAGAGCCGATTCAGAAGAAAATACAAATCGCGGCAAACGAGACAAACAGATGAGCTGAGTTCAAATTGTATTGAATGTAAATGTTTTAATTGTTTTTATTGTTTGTGATGCATTTAGCAGATCTCCGAGAGAAAACAAACTCCCACTGTAATGTTAAAATTGACACCTACAGTTATAATTTCTGAGTAAGCTGATAAAAGGAGTGAGAAGGCAGAAGGCAAAGAGACATAACTTTCCATTTCGAATTCCAAGCAGAATACAAACAGTCATGTGAGGAAATCTATAAATAATATCATCTTGATATGCAGAGAGAGTTTTTTTTGAGAGCAAGGGAGAGAGCATATATAGAGAGAATGCAGAATATAGAAGGCAGAGAAGATTAAGAGAAGCTACAGAACAGAGCTGATATCTGAGGAAAATCAGCAAACATTCAGTTTGATAAATTGAGGAAGTTGGAGCTTCCCTATCAAGTTGAAGCTTGATAGTCGTCAGTTGTAGCTGACTGAGGTTGGAGCCTCCTGTAGGTTGGTGCCTGCAGAAAATTGAAGGGAGTTGGTGCTTCCTTGCAAGTTGTAGCTTGCATAATTGAGGATTGGAGCCTCCTGTAGGTTGGTGCTTGCAGAAAAACGGTGGTGAGAGGGAGTTGGAGCTTGCCTTTGCATCACAACAATAATAAGATGTGGTTTTCTCCCTTTATGGGTTTCCACTTATATTTGGTGTCTTTGTGCATGATATTTATGTATTAGTCAAATGTATATTTGCTTGTCCCTGCTTTATCGAAAGCAATTAGAATCTGCTCTATTAATCTAATACTGATTACATTCTAAAGATTATAAGATTACTCTCTCATCAAATAGAGTTTGATAAGGCGTAATGTCAGTTTATTATTTAAAGAGTAGAATGTATTAAACTGATTCTTCTCAGTTTAATTAGAGATTCAACAATTGATATGGGTAGATTCAACTTTGTACAAGTCTCAGCTGAAAGGAGATGGGTTCCCAAGATGGCTAGTAAGAAGGAATGCTCAACCAATGGCCCCACTATTATTTGGTGAAAATTCTGCTAATCAGAATGAACCTTACTCTAATGTCACTGGAGTAGAAGCACGGTGGCATTCAATTGGGATATGCCCAGAAAGCAGGCGATACCAGAGAAAGAAGCTACCAAAGAAAGCTTTGTATGTTAGCCTGAATGCCATCTACGAGATAGGATTCTGCAGAAAGCAGTTTCAGTAATGCACAAAGACACTACCAAGAAAATATGGGATACTCTTGAAGACATACATGAGGGAGACCAGAAAGTAAAAACTGCCAAACTTCAAGTATATAGAGCCCAGTTTGAAAACTTAAAAATGAATGATGATGAAGATGTTGGCAGCTTCTTCTTAAAAGTTGCAGAAATTGTTAACAATATGAAAGCCCTTGGAGAAACCATACCAG
>JAXQQM020071915.1:0-92073 GCA_034641835.2 Pinus albicaulis | reverse complement strand
TAGTAGTAGGTCAATTCGAAAGTCCATTAATTTATGGATGATGGTAGTACCGTTGTCAATTTATACAATCACACATAATTCAAACATATATTCCAAATAAAAATCTAGATATTTCTATCACTTAATATATTCTCATCAAATCTCTTCATGTGTATGAAAATTCACATCTGTTGATCAAATAGATTATTGAAAAATCTATAGTATTTGAGTATGGTCATTGGGAAATAATGGAATAAGGTAACCTAATAAATTATACAAATGGTTCGCAGTATTCTCATAGTGAACTGTGAGAGACATGAAAGATGCAATAAATGCAATAGAGGAAACAACCACTGAAAGGACCTAAAGAAAAGATGTAGATGTTTAGCATTTGGTGTCGAGCATGACTCTTAATATAATAGAATTCCAGAATATTGGAAAGAGAGCGAGGAAAGAAAAAATACATAGAGAGAAATATGGATTGATAAGGGAGAAATGGAGAGAGAGGACAGGATAGAAGACACAAAAGAAGACATGAGATATAGACGGAGAGAAGGAGAAGAGAGAGAGGGCTAGACAAATATCAAGGGGGGGGAGAGATTGAGAGAGGATGTGAGATATTGAAAAAGGTGGAGAGAGATAGAGAGAAAGAGTTGTAGGGAATAAAGAGAGAGAGAGAGAGAGATGGGGGGGAGAGAGAGGGAGGTGGGAGAGAAAGGGAGAGAGACGAAGGAATAGAGAGACGACTCAAGAGAGAGAAGTGAGGAAGAAATACATAGAGGGAGAAAGGTGGAGAGAGAGAGAGAGATAGTGATAAGGGAGAAATGAAGAGAGAGTAAGATAGGAGAACAATAGGGAAGAGATAATGGGAGAGAAGGGGAAGGGAGAGAGAGACATAGAATGGGAAGAGAGATAGAGGGAGAGAAAGAGGGAGGGAGACAAAGAGAGACAGTTGTAGACAAACAGAGTATGTATGTTTGTGGAGTGAGATAGAGGGAATAAGAAAGATACACATAGATGCAAATATAGGTATTATATAGTATTATATAACCATCCTAGATCCATATTAGCCCCAGATCTATCAAGAGTTTAGAGGGACCAAATATTTGGAGGTGCAATCCGTTCATCAAGCCTCACTCTCAAAAAAGAGGTTTCACCTAGATGGATTAGATCCATTTGAGCGCTTGATATATCTGGGATTAAGATGGAACTAGGTTGGTTAATTAATAAAGATGGTAGTCTAAACTGATATTATGAAAGACAGAGACCAATTTCATGGTTTCAAGGAGAGAATAACTAATCTTCCTTGGAAAAAATAACTCCAAATTATTTTGGAAGTAGCATCAGCCCATAAATATGCAAACTAAAAACAACATTACAACTTGTAAATGGTTTGGCTGTGCAAGACAAATTTATGGGCAGGATCGCAAGGTTGACCCTCCTCCCTTGGTCAACATTGATACAATACTCTTCACAGTGCAAGAGGTAGATATGGGCATCAATAAGTTAGGTGTTGGAAAAGAAAAAGATGTTTTTGAACTCCAATGAGAGTCTAAAGTGGGGCTTAAAATTTCTTTCACGTCACATTTAAATAATTTATAACAACATCATACAATAGTGCTTCCCCACTAATTGGACAACTAGTTTTGTAATACCTCTTTTGAAGAGTGTTGATGTCAATAACCCTACAACTATATGACCATAATGATAAACCCCTTGTTTTAAAAGCTATTTGGAAGCATCTTTCAAAATAAAATTAGCAAGTGGGCAAAAGAAATAGATAAATGTGTTAAAGGACAAGCAAGTTGTACACCTAAACATTCCACAGTTAATCATGGTATAACTTTAAGGCACATCGTTGATAGAGCTTGGGATAAAAAGGGAGAAGTCTTTTGTTGCTTTGCTGATTTCAGAAAATCCTTTGACATAGTTCCTGGGCATAAGGTCTGGCACATAATTGAGGAGCTTAGGGTTCCAAGGCATTTGAGAGGAGTTGTGCATAGGGTATATAGGTGAAAGTCAAAATTAAAACTTCAACAAGAATTTATGAAAATTTTAGAAGCGATATCAGCGTCAAATGATATTGATTTATGTAGGAATAGAATAAATTATAGAAATATGCATAAACCTGGAGATGCAGTGGAAATAAAATTCATTTCATTAATAAAAAATGACTGAAATATGCTTACAGACATAATGGAAATAAACTAGTTAGGGCGCTCGTAGCTTATCTCTCAGAAGATATGTGACGACTACAGGTCTTTGAACTATGTTACAATGATGCTTGAAGGCCTATTTATTGTTTAGAAATAATAGAAAACCCTAAACATCCAAAACCCTAACCCTAGGAGATGAAGCACCAAACTGTTTGCCCCGTTTGGGTAAATTGGTGCATCAATCTTCGTAGGGACATAACTTTGGCATACGATCTTCATTTGACGATATCAATACAATTTTAGAAATATATCTCCTTGTACTATAACGTTTGAGTGAGAAAAATCAGCTCATGATCCATGTTGCTATCAGTTTTCCCAAAGAATGTCGTTTAGGGCCTCAAAACGACTCTGGAAGTTCAGGACCTGAAAAGATGCTAAAACCAAAATTTTTTGCTGAAACTAAAAAACTAAAAGAACCGATGGTGGGGGTTGAAATGGAATATTTTGGTGGCAACCAATATCCACCTGGATCATTAGGGCCTCAAAACAGCTCCAGACGGTCATGAACCGGAAGACTGCTAAAAATAGTAAGTTGTGTTGAGACTAAAAAATTGAAAGAACTGATAGTGCGGGTCCAAATGGAATAGGTGGGTGGCCACCAATATCCATCTGTATCATTACTCCTTTATTAGGGAGAAATATTCCCAATTCTGTTAAATTCCTCCATGAGAGGCAAATTCTGTTAAACTTGGTATTGGATTTGTCCAGGATGTCGTGGACGTGCTGGCAGATGTGTTGGCGGATGCATTGGATACATTCAATAAATTTGGTCGCCTCAGACTGTAGATGTGTGGATTATGTCTATGTAGTCGCATAAGGTATGGCAACATTAGGCGATGGTGTGTCGAGGGGTCAGATCACTGGAGTGCTTGTCCTGGCAATATACATGAACCTCTATGGGTAAGGAGAAAATGTCCTCGTATTCCTCCATAAATTTTTCCATATGTTGTAGCCATGCAAGGGAGCCCTATTTCAAGGTTGAGGCTATAATATTCTTCTTTCCCTGTGAGCGATTTATAAGGAAAATAAATTTCCTGGTTTGGAAATCAATCTTATTGCATTGTTTCATAATAGTTAAGGAGATGGAAGGAGGCACTAAAACCTCTGGTATCTGATACAATTTATTTCCCAAAGTAATAACAAAAGAACAAGGCATAGACTCATACACAACATGTCGCCTCCACAAGTATGGTAGGACATATAATACATCAGGTACATAAAGAGGTGAAACATCACAAAATACCTCTTCTGTAAATGACTTGATGTTGTACGAAAGGCAAAATTGTTGGCAGACGTGAAGATCTATACTAGGGTTAATCCGACCAATGGTACATGGCTGCAAGTGTGCTATGGTCGGTAGGCTCAGTCACTTCACGACCTCTACCGAAATGAGGTTCTTTTGGCTTCTGTTATCGATGAGGAATTGCAGTGGAGAACCCTTTACCCACATCTGTGAATGGAAGAGGCACTCCCTCTCTCTGGATCCTAAGGATCCTCCCTCTGGAGCTTGGTGGTGGTAAAAATGGAATTGGGGTCTGCATCAATGATATGTTTCCCTTTTTTATCTCCCTTGTCTAGTTCTGGCTCGAGATCAGAAGATGCATCTGAGTCAGGTGCCTTCAATTTGCCCACCAATGACTGTTTGGCCCAACACTCTTTTGTGCTATGAGTGGGGTTGTTATGAAACTCACACCACTTCCATGTGTCCTTATTTGGCTTTGTTCCCAACTCTATGGTTCGAAGGCGCCTTTCCCTCGCTTCGGATTTGTGTATCCAAAGTCTCACTTCTTCTACTTAAATTTCTTCTTAATATTAGCAGCATAGTGATATGTCGTGCCAAGAATGGTAATCTCTAGGAACTCCATTTCCTCTTGATAAGGATAATTTTAAGGATGGAAAATTATCTTGAAGTTTAAATGGTTCGCGAATTTCACTAGTCACTAATATGTGAACTATCAAATTTTATTGATATGTTTGTAAAATTATAGAATTTTATAATGATTTTATATATATTCTCTATATAACGTTGGGTATTTTAAAGGTAAAATATTTTTTTATTGTAAAATTTGGGCGAATCATTTTTACAAAAAAATGGAAATTAGCAAATCTTTTTTTTGGGAAAAATCATGGAAAATTAGCCGAGTTGCGAATATTAGCCCCTAAAATTTTCCATGCCTCTCGAATGTGTCTGTGAAAAAGGTTGCAGTACTTGAGCACCAAATTTCTATTCAACCTTCAATAGCCAACTTTGTCCGTAGGGTATGGAACAAATTCATTAGTTCATTGACATCTTGATCCCTTTGCTACCGTGGCATGGTCCATTGGATGTATTTGTCCTCATAGTTCCATAATGGGTAATATTGTTCCTTGATGTCATCTTGATGCAAATTCCATGTGAGTGTAGTTGAGAACGAAGAGGGTTCCCTCTTGTCCTTTTTATCACAATAGGTTTCCTATGAGTCTTTGACATGGGGGGGAGGCTTTGAGGAGTGCAAAAATAATATTTTCTCGGACAGAGAAATCATGGACTCAGAAATACCCTTCAAGAAAATTCAACCATATATCTACGACATCTGCATTTATCTGGCCTTCAGATATAGGAATGTAAAAGTTGACATGTACCTTAAAATATAGGAATGTCAAATTTGACATGTACCTTCAAAGGAGTGGCACCGCCAGAGTTGGTGTAGGATGTAGATGTGCCAATAGTGGGCAGCCATTGAAGGATCTGGGAAAATTTATCCATCATTGCGTTCCTATGTTTCTCAAGGGCCTCCTTGAGAAATATTTTGATAGGATCTACTTCTCCCTCATCTTTATTTTTTTCTGCCATGGGAGGTCATCAGGGTTTCTAAGGTCAATCTTGCAAGGGTTCAACCAGATCGAGCCCTAACTCCTTACACCCTCACCATGTTGGGGACATGCAAAGAAAAATAGAGAAAGAGCAAACTACTCTAATACCATTGGTCTAGATTTATGAAGGTAAGAAAAAAATATAGAAATATATATAAACACAGAGATGCAATGGAAACAAAACTTCATTTCATCAACAATGGATGACTAGAATACGCTTACAGACATAATAGAAATAAACCAGCTAGGGCACAGGTAGCTTATATCTGCGAAGATATGTGATGGTTGCAAGCCTTTGAACTCTGCTATAATGAGTCTCAAAGGCCTATTTATTGCTGAGAAACAATATAAAGCCCTAAACATTGAAAAAAATAACCCTAGGAGATGAATTGCAAAAGCTATGGGCGTCGTTTGGGTAAATTGGTACATCAATCTTCCAAGGGATGTAACTTTGGCATACGGTCTCTGTTAGACGCGCTCAATACCTCGTTAGAAATATATAGCTGAGGAATACAAAATTTGAGTGAGTAATTCATAGACCCATGCTTCTCCTGATTTTCCAAAGAAGAGTTCTTTAGGGCTTCAAAACGGCTCCGAAAGTTCAGGACCCGAAAAACTGCTAAATATAGTAAGTTGTGCTGAAACAGGAAAAATGGAATAAACAATGGTGGGGGTTCAAATGGAATAGGTTTGAGGCCACCAATATCCACCTGGATCATTAGTTCCTCAAAACAACTCTGGAAGTTCGTCACCCGAAGAATTGCTAAAAATAGTAAATTGTGCTAAACTTGAAAAATTGAAAGAATTAATGGTGCGGGTCCAAATGGAATAGGTGGGTGGCCACCAATATCCACCTAGATCATTCCTCCCTCTTTAGGAAGAAATGGTCCCCATTGCGTTATTTTCCTCCATGAGAGGAAAGTTATATTGAACTTGGTATTGGATTTGTCGAGGATGTTGTGGACGTGTTGGCGGACGAGTTGGCAGACGTGTTGGATATGTTCAATAAATTTGGTTACCTTAGAAAACACATGTGTGGATTATGTTTGTGTAGTTACTTGAGGTATGGAAACATTAGGCAGCAGTGCACCGAGGGATCAGATCAATGGAGTGTTTGTCCTTATAGCGTACAGGAACATTTATTGGTAAGGAGAAAATATCCTCGTCTTCCTCCATGAATTTTTCCATATGCTACAACCGTGTAGGGGAGCCCTATTTCGAGGTTATGGCCACAATATTCCTCTTCCACTATGAGCGAGTTGTAAGGAAAATAAATTTCATGGTTTGGAAATAAATTTTACTGCATTTTTTTGCAATAGTCAAAGAGATGGCAGGAGGGGGTACTACCTCTGGTATTCGGTATAATTTATTTCCCAAAGTAATAACTACAAAATTAGGCCTAAAATCATACACATCATGTCACTTCCACAAGTATGGTTGGCCCAATAATACATCAACTACATTAAGAGGAGCAACATCACAGAATACCTCATCCATGAAAGGTGGCACTGTTGGCGGACACGGAGATCTCTTCCAGGTTTAAGCTGCCCGATGGTATACAAATGTATGTGTGTTATAGTCAGTAGGTCGAGGATCTTCATGACCTTTGCCAAAATGACGATCTTTTGGCTTCTGCTATCAATGAGGAATTGTAGCGGAGAACCCTTTACCCACATCTTTGAATGGAAGAGGCAGTACCCCTCCTTTCTATCCTCGGGATCCTCCCTTTGGAGCTTGGTGGTGGCAACAATGGAACTAGGGTCTATATTAATTACTTGCTTCACTTTGTCATCTCCCTTGTCTGGTTTTGTCTTGGGATCAAAACATGCATCTGATTCGGGTGCCTTTAGTTCGACCACCAATGGCTATTTGGCCCAACACTCACTTGTGCTATGAGTGGGGCTGTTATGAAACTCACACCACATCTATGTGTCCTTCTTTTGGTTTTTGTTGTTGCTTTGTGTTGCCCCTCTTTGGCTTTTCCCCGGATTCATATATGTGGATCAAAAGTCTTACTTCTTCTGGTTAAATTCATGCTCGATCTTGGTGGCATGGTGACATGCTGTGCCAAGCGAGGTAATGTCGAAGAACTCCATTTCCTCCTAAAAGTGTCTGTGAAGAGAGTTGCAGTACTTGAGCACCAAATTTCTCTCAGAATATTTAATACCCAACTTTGTGCACAGGGGATGGAAACAATTCGTTAGTTCATGCACATCTTGATCCCTTTGTTGCTACAACATGGTCCATTGGATGTATTTCTCCTCATAGATCCCCACAGGATAATATTGTTCCTTGATGTCATCTTAGAATGAATTATAAGAGGGTGTGTCCGGGAACAAAGAGGGTTCCCTCTCATCCCTTTGCTCACAGTTTGTTTCCCATGACTCTTTGACATGGGGGCTGGCTTTGAGAAGTGTAAAAACAATATTTTCTCGGTTAGGGAAATCATGGACTGAGAAATATCCTTCGAGAAAATTCAACCATCTATCTATGATGTCTACATCTATCTGGCCTTCAAATACATGAATGTTGAATTTGACCTATACCTTAAAAGGAGTGTCACCTCCAAAGTGGCTACAGGATGTAGATATGTCGCCTGTTGGCAGCTGTTGAAGGATCTGGGCAAATTTATCCATCCTTGCGTTCCTCTGTTTCTTAAGGGCCTCCTTTAGAAATATTTTTATAGGATCTCCTGCTCCATCGTCTTTCTTTTCATTCGCCATGGGAGTTATTTGAGGTTTATTAGGCTAATCTTGCAAGGTTTCAACTAGATCGAGACCTAACTCCTTATACCGAGACTGTGTTGGGGACATGCAAAGAAAAATAAAGAAAGACCATACTACTATGGTACCACTGATCTAGATTTATGCAGGAATTCAATAAAATATAGAAATAGGCATAAACACAAAGATGCAATGGAAATAAAACTACATTTCATTAATAACAAATGACTAAAATATGCTTACTGACATAATGGAAATAAACTAGCTATGACACTGCTATTTTATCATTGAGAAGAGATGTGGCAGCTATAGGCCTTTGAACTGTGTTAGAATGAGGCTGAAAGACCTATTTATTGTTGAGAAACAATAGAACATGCTAAACATCCAAAAACCTATCCTCATGAGATAAAGCGCCAAAACTATGGGCCACATTTGGGTAAAATGGTACATCAATATTCGTGGGGACGTAACTTTGGCATACAATCCTTGTTTGATGTGCTTAATACCTCGTTAGAAAGATCAATTTGAGGAATACAACTTTTGATTGAGTAGACCAATGTTGCTCCTGTATTTCCCAAAAAACTTCGTTTACGGCCTCAAATGGCTCTGAAGGCTTAGGACTCGAAACCTACTAAAAAGAGTAAGTTGTGCTGAAAATGAAAAAATACAAGAACTAATGGTGCACGTTCAAATGGAATAGGTGGGTAGCCACCACTATACACCTAGATGATTAGGGCCTCAACATGGGTCCGGAAGTTCATAACGTGAAAAACTGCGAAAAATAGTAAGTTGTGTTGAAACTAAAAAACTGAAAGAAATAATGGTGTGGGTCCAAATGGAATAGGTGGGTGGCCACCAATATCCACATGGATCATCAAACAAGGTTTCCAATTGTCTCCAACCCTCTTAGTTTTATATATCGACAAGATTGAAGAGTGGCAAAATATGCAAGAGGGTGACAATATCCATTCGGGAAATTTTGTTATAAAGCTTCTTTTATAAGCTGATGACATTATTCTAATTTCTAAATATTCTCTTTGTTTGCAAGAGCACTTACTTTCCCTTGAGAAATTTTGTAGAAATGTGAGGATGCAAGTCAATACTATCAAAACCAAAGTAGTGGTTTTCTATACCAAAATAAAACTTAACGAGCATAAGTTGCACTTTGAAGGAACACATTTTGGAAGAAGTTTTGGATTAAAAATACCTTGGAATTGACTTCAACATAAATCTAAGATGGGATGGATGCAGAAAAAAAATAACTTTTGGGGGTTTGAAAGCATTATATGCTTTTCAAAATAAGTGTAGATAGGGAGAATTATGCAACTTGAAAACCTCTCTAACTCTTTTTGGATTTTTAATAATTTTGGTGACTCTCTACGGTTGTGAACTGCTGGCCAATAGTACATCCGACATGCAGTGGAAACAAATTGAGAAAATTCAAAAGTGTTTGATTAAAAGAAAGCTCAAAATTAAAAGTGCAATTCCTTATGCTATATTTTGAAGTCAAACACGGGTTTCTCCTATTGAAGTAATAGCTATGGTGTGGGTCATAAGGTATTTGAAAAAAATGAGAAAATGGAAGATGCAAGATGGCCTAAGGTTTTGTTTAATGAGATATTGGGCATAAGAAAGAAGACTTGGATTAAGCAAAGTAACAAATGGATTAGAAAATGGGGCATTTTATTGAGATGTGTCCCACAAAAAGTAAAGAGATAAAAGCTTTTGTTTATCGATAAGTTCCACAAAAGTACTTGGGAGAAGGAGCTAGGGAGAAAGAAAAAGTGTATATTGAAGAGTTTAATCCTAATCATAATCATCATCAAAAAGCGTATATACGGTCCAATATTTCTTGGAGAGCCAAAATTATTATTGCTCAAATAAGGACTGATTTTCATCAACTCTATTGTGAAGCATGGCACTGGAAAGGACCAAAAGAAATGTGGGAGGATAGAGTATGTACTTTTTTCTCTTCTTGAAAAATGGGAACAGAAAAGAATTTCATTTCAGGATGTGAGGCCTTCAAAGACAGCAAGGAAAGTTATGCACATATTTTGGTATCTATCCCTTGCGATATTATATTTAGCGTGGGATTTGTCAAAAAGTCATGAGAGTTTATTGTGAAACTTCATAGGAAAAGGGAAGAATACAAGAGCAAGATAGAGAATAAATTTTTCCCATAGGTTATATTTAGCCTCGTGGACGTTAAAATAACTTGTTCTTCTTGTACTATTTGATAATAATTTATTATAATGTATTCATTAATAAACAAGGATGCTCTATATTACTAGTTGCTATCTATGAATGTGGATTGGCTCTCCTGATTGGGTAGTGATCCATTTGAATAATGATCCGTAAGGGGGTAGGCTTCCATAAGGGAAAAATACTCATCATCTTCTTGATATATTTAATAACTTATAAGAAATTTACTCATAAGAAGTTTATTGGATTGAGATGGGCTCTACAACTTAGTATAAGATGTGTTGACATTAAACATTAGAAATTAGAAAATAATGATTAAACGTGAACATTTTTTTAAATTATTATTTTTTTTTATTGTAATTTTTTTTATTAATCATAATATACATATCACATTAAAATAAGTGCATTGTTAAGGTGTCCTTGCGATATATATAAATTAAGATCAATTTTACCATATAAATTAAAATAATTATTGTATAACTATATTTCAATTTAATCAATAAGAACGTCAAAGTTTCATATTTACAATATAACTAGATTCTTAACTGGGATATTATTAATTTCCAAATAGGATTTATTACAATATCGTGGGCCAATACCATGGCTTATCAATATCACATGCCCAAAAACAGTAACTCATTTTAATATCAAAATATTTTATAAAAATTTTATCTTAATTAATTTTGTAGCATGTATTTAAATTACAACTTAATACTTGCAATAAACTTCCAATAGAACAAGATTCTTAACCATGGATGTTAACCCATATTTTACAATAGTCATTATTAACTTGTAAATAGGCTTTGTTAGAATACCATGGGCAAGTAACATGTCTTATCAATACCACTTGCCCAAAACCTATAACTTATTTCAAAATCAAAATATTTTATAAATATTTTATTTTTGCACGAGAGGCACTCTGAGCCCACTATGGTAGAGATGTTGTAATGCAATGTTTAACATTTTTACGAAGTGAAATTACATAAAAATAAAATAAAATAAAATAATAATGTAATGAAAATATTTTAACTCAAAATAAAATAACATGAATAAATGAAATAAAAATAACCCTATAAAAACAAAATAATAATTACAATAAAAATGGCCCATGGTATTGATAACCATGGTATTGATCCATGGTATTTATATGGAATGTAGCCTATTTAAAGGGGGGAATTAAACCAACTTAGATTAATTTTTACTCTATATCTACCACATTCGAAGAGAGATCAAACCTGTATATAAAAGATGGTATAGTGGTGTAAATGTTTATAGACATTTACACATGTACTTATTTTAAAAATAATAAAATATTTAAAATAATTTACTAGGCATTCTCCACCTTAAATGTAGATATTAACGAAATTAAAAAAATAAAAATAAATTAATAATTAATATTTATAATGATAGTTATAATTATAATTAATAATAAAACTGTTAATTACAAATCTAGAAATACAAATTTTATTTAAAGTGAAAAGAAATATTAACTCTTCTTCACAATGAGTTAATATGAAGTTAAGATAAACCTTCTAATCCAAATTAGAATTCAAACTTAATAACTATGTTAAAAACCCATTAATTTACAAATAAAATAGTCAAATGGCAGAACCATTGTCGGCTTTATACGATCATAAATAAGTGAACGTGAATGTTTATGTATATATAATTCAAAGATCTATTCAAAACAACAATACAGATCTATCGGCTTCATATTTCTTTATCAGATCCCTTGACGTGCGGGAAACTTCATATCTCTTTGTTGAAAATTGTATAGTATTTGAGTTCGGTCATTGGTAAAGAATGGCAGAAGGTAACATAAGAAATGATACAAACCGTTCTCACTATTTTGGCAGGGAAACCGTTCTCGGTATTCTGAGAGACGTGGAACCTGCACTAATCGCAGTAGAGGCAACAACCATTGATTTAGATGTAGATGAAGAGGATTCATTGTCTGGTTCTCGGTATTCAGTGTTTGGTGAAGATGTAGATGCTGAGGATTCAGTGTCTGGTGAAGATGTAGATGTTGAGGATTCAGTGTCTGGTGAAGATGTAGATGCTGAGCGTTTGGTGTCCAGCGTGACTATTGGTACAAGGGAATTGCAGTATATAACGGAATTCCAGGATATTGGTACAAGGGAATTGCTGGATGTCACAGAGAATGTTAGCGTACGTGAGTTGGATGAAGAGTGGCTAGAAGAGAGCATAGATCGGAGGAGAGGCGGAAACGAAGATACTGAAAATGAGGAGAGTGATGAAGACTATATGGTAACGCTTAGGTTGGCGGAGAATGTCATCGTCCTCAGATATATAGAGGATTTTCGCCCACAAAACGTCGATGAACTCGTTGATTTCGTTAGAATTCAAATTATTTGGAATTCAGAATTCACGTGGCGTGAGATCAAACAGCATCTGGAGAATGATACATATCAATTCAATTTCAAATATGAAGAAGTCCATATTGGCCTCATTGACTCTTCATACGACTCAGATAGTAGTTTTACAGACGACTCAACAGAAGAGAAGGAAGTGTGGGTAAATAGCAGTGTTCGTGCAGCACTTGATGCGTTGCCCTCAGTTATATTAATTTGCCAAGAAAATGAAAGTGAGGATGCGGTCACCTGCCCTATCTGTCTCGAAACGTTTTCCACAAGTGATTCTGCAAAACAATTACCATGCAAACATAATTATCATGCAAAGTGCATTTTGTTATGGTTTGATCGTAAGCATTCATGTCCAACATGCAGACGCCGGTTTCTGTTGGTCCAAGACAAGCTTGTAGTTCTCAACATAAACGAATTAACTTGAATATTAGCAGAACCAAGTAGAATATTAGTTTGAACTTTGTAGTTCTAGTTTGCTAACTTATGGAATGACAAATATTTGAATTAATTTGATGTTACAGTTTAAAATTATTATACTTTGGAAATATAGTAATAAGGCGATGTTGTTTTGTTTATTATCAATTATCTAATATTCATTTAAAGTGCCCTCTAAGGACCCTAGGGTTGTGAATTGATATTAAAACAATATTTCTCTCTCCTTCTTATTTAGTATGTAATATATAAATTCTTGTGCCTCCTAGTTCCATGGGTATCAATAACCATGATTTTTAGTCTACCTAAATATTGATTAGTTTGTGGAATTTTCTATTCGGTTAGCTCTCTGTCTAATGTAGTTAACATTGCAAGAGTGCTACTGGAATTATAAGACTGTTACTAAAATGTAATTCTAGGTGAAGCTTCTAATGTCTCCAACTCTATGATGTCTACATATTTTGAAATGATAGGTTGCATAAAAACTTGTGCTTCCCGACTTAATGATCATAATGGGCAATTGATTTATGATCATGAGATTTATGCAATAGGGATTATTCTCTAAATCCACTAGGAATAGCATACTTAGTGTTCTAGATGAGATATTTTCTTATGCTATGTGTTTGTATTTACTTTAGAAGTTATAAAGGAATTAGCATATATAATAAAAAATGAATAGTATCACACAACTTTTTCACCTACCAAACATTGATATGAACATTGATGGATGTTTGAGCTATCTAAAAGCCCTCATACATGACCTAAATAATAATGAAGAACCCTCCAAATTGTCATTAACCACTTCTTTACACACAGTTGTTACATCCATTGTTAATTCCAAATATCCATTAATTAAAATTTATAATTATAAGGCTAAAATATTTGAATATTTGTTACACAGTAATTTGTCACCGTCCCTACCATTCCCCGTCCTGCACAATGGAGGACCCATTTTGTGACCTGTGAACATTGTCATGCCTTGAAAACATCATCAATGCATTCCTCTAAGCATGAGCTTCATTTGCCCTTGAGACATCTCCTTGCAAAAATCATGAAAAACATCCCTTTTGGCATTGGCGCGGGCAGGCAGTTCAGTACTCGCGCCAATGGGGAAAATCCTGCAAAGAGGTCGCGCCAACTGGCGCTCTGTCATAGAGCCGTAGTCGTGCCACCCAATTTAGGGACTGTTTTTTAAATAAGGATGGCGGAAGTTGAGTTCCAACAAACTCACAAACCATTGCCTATCTTGAGTTGGGAGGTTTGGCTACGGGAGTTCTATGGAGGGAAGTGGTTTTGCCACCTCCCATGGAACCTTCCTTGTTGATAGGGCCAATCCCATAATAATAGGGATCCCAACTCCCTCCTTCCCCATCTATAAAAGCCTGCTCAATCCTGTGGCAAGCTAGTCTTGAAGTGCCTAAGCTTTGAATCTCCATATTCCCAAGACCCTTTGTGTTGTAAAGAACCCTCTCTTTCCCTTAAGGCCGACTCAAGTAAGGAGACCATCGTCGAGAGACTCCGGAGAGGTTTTCCCTTTCCTTGGCGAGCTTTGCGAGACGTGGACGACCGGAGACCCGTCCGAAGGAGACCGCGACGTCAGAACTTGGTTGTAATCACTCTTCGTTTATTATTTAATAGATGATTATGATTATGGTTCCACTCCGTTTTCCATCATGTTAATGCGAGTAACATCCTTTCTGACTGATGTTTAGTTACGTGTGCCGGATTTTATGCTTGTATCTGTTCGTTTCTTCCATGTGTAGGTGTTCATCCGCGGAGATCGTGGAGGGATTGTGATCTGCCGAGGCTGAGGAACGGGGACGCTTCTTCTTCAGATCATAGCGTTGGAATCCAGGTAGGCTTCTATTCCTAGTCTTTTCATCCGTAACTAGGGACTTGCGTCATAGCATTGTTTAATTGTTGCTAGACCCCTGCTGGGCTAGTAGGGATCGCCTCTGTCCGCAGAGGGGAATTACCTCCTCAACAATTTGGAGACTCCACTGGGGAACGTCCAGATTTCATTGTCTCGTTTGTGTTGTCTCGCTTTGATTGTTTTACGTCTTTCCTTGCTTGATGAACCTTCTGGGTTGGGTTCTTTCACTATTTTTGCTTCTTGGTTTGCTTAGCTTGCATTGGTCTGCTTCTGGAGTAGCTTGTTTTTAATTTTGGCTGAGAAACTCGACTGGCGCAGTTTTTAACCCGACAGTCGCGCCAATTGGCGCACGTTGCCTTTGTCTAGCCCGCGCCAATTGCTTTCTGGCGCCAGTTTCACCCTTACAGTCGCGCCACTCCTGTAAGGTTTTTGAGTTTCCTCATTTTTGAGCTCCCTGGATTTGGTCAGTGTTTTTCTTCTTGATTTTCCGACTGCCTGAGTGTGTTGGAGTCCTGTTTGACTGGGAATTCACCTCTGTCCTTTGGTTGTTTGCTTTTATCTACCGATTTCACGTTTTAAGCCCTAGGGAATCTACTGGCTTAGTGTATCGAGCCCTCCTTGGGAGTTTTGATGTTTTGATTGTCCTGTCAACTATCTGATTGATTCTCCGCATCCTCTAAGTAGTTGTTCATTGTTTTGTTGCGATTTTTGGGTGATTGTTCATTCAAAATTCAAAATTCGTTTGGTCTTTCCTTGGACCTGGATCACACGGTCCATTGGAAGCTTTTGAGTCTTTTCTTTGTTTTAAAAGACTTTGGTCGATTTGGGGATCTGATTGCTTGTGTTGTTGAGTGAAATTTGTTTGTTTCGCTCTCTTGAATATCGTTTCTCAAGTTGTTCCTTTTGTTTTCAAGTTTGTTTAGTGCATATTAGCTATCAGACATTGAAAATAAAATAAAAAATCTCTTTTGCTTTTGTTAATTAGTGCAAATTGTGATCTTTTCCATATCGCTAGTGATTAGTGTTTTGAATGAAAAGTTTTCAGTTTCATTAGTTGCATTAGAGATCTCATTGCTTGTATTCTGTTCATTTCGTTTGTGTAAAAGCTCTCAACTCTTCTCCAACTAGTTTTCATCGAACGAAATGTTGCACTGTGGCATATAGCTTTGCATTTAGGAGTCTTTCGAGACACTACATACGATAGGACCTGAAAATTGAAACTTAATTGAAGATCAACTGTAAAATTTATTCAATTAACCTAAGGCAGCATTGGAACTTAACAAAACATATTTAGAAGGTCTAGGCTAGAGACGTGTTCCGGCGTCGTTAAACCTAGCAGCTGTCGTTCGCCTGTTGGCTTTAGACAGCGCTAGTACGGACTTGTGCTCCCCATACCATCGCGTATATAAAGGGAGACCCCTATAGGTTTTCAATCCTTTATCCACAGGAAGCCGAGTCTGCCGCCCTATACCCGTGATACACCGAACACAGCATTCGGGGAGACTACCTGCACGTACGGAAAGTCCTTGGTCGATTTCTGTTTCATTATTGAAACCAAGGTGTATATTGCGGTTCACGGATATTTGGTACACCCTTTGTGCCTAGTTTTTCCTGAGCAGTCATTTGGTCTTTTCTGACTCCCTAAACTTGAAAAGACCGTCAAGCGCTTGTCCTTTCACGCTTGTGTCAACTCTGAAAGAGATAGAGTCATATTTTTATCGTTTCTCGACTCTTGAAACATGAAACGGTAGAATTTCTTACTTTCCAATGTGGTAAAATTAATCACCCACGATTACACGCCCGCTTAGATATTGCTTGTTGACCGTTTGATCGTGTGCTCTTGACTCTTTTTTCAGCCCGTGTGTGGTTTTGAGTTTTGATGGCAACTTTTTCAGAGTTCACCAACCAAGGAATCCCCTCAGAAGGGAATCCTGGTCATTTTCCTCCTTTTGGAAATGTTGGTGCTCCTTACATGGCGACGTTGTCCCTTCTTGGGTTAACTGTTGGGTTGCCTGTTTGGTTGTTCTCAACCTCTGTTGTCCCGAATGTCTCCACTACTGTTCAATCAGTTCCTCCACCTGAACAACCTCATGTTGATTCCAGGGTGGACCTCTCCCCTTCTTCGCCTGTTTCTGCGTCCTCCTCTTCTACTTCGCCTGGTGAAAGTCTGGATTCAAGTAACCAGGTGGCTAAGAAGAAGAAGAAGAAGACAAAGAAGAAGAAGTCCGATAAGCGAGAGGCTAAAAGTGCAGCCACTGTTTCTGAAATATCTCCTCTTGACAAACCTTCCAACCCTCCATGGCAAGTCAAGTTCCCTTGCATGTTGTGCACGGGAGACCATCTTCTTCGAGACTGCCCTGGCATCCCCAAGGTGCTCGAAGCATGGTCCAATGGCTGTCCATTGTTGCCTTTGACTTCCGGGAGCCAGGTTGGGGGCACGTCTTCAACTGGTACTGATAAGGCCTCTAAGAAGCAGGGTAAGATCACCAATCCCTATAAGTTGTGTGAAGGGCACCATGCCATTCACCTTTGTCCTTATATGGATGAAGCCAAGCAAGTCTTGGACAACCCAACCGGTTCTACACCACGCCTTCCACCTGGTTATAATCGGCTTTCTTTGAGTCCTCTGCCAGCTGATCCTATGATTGGTCAGGAGTCATCCTTGGTCGATCCCACTCCCCCAGAAATTCAAATTCACGAATCCGTCCCTGACCAACCATTGGTCGTAGGATCGGTTGAACTGGCCCCGTCCACGGTGCACCAGGTCTTTTCTGTCGAGAGTGGACCTCACACCCCCCATGTCCTTCTGATTTCTTCAGATTCTTCAGACTTGGAGAAAGATTCTTCTGTCCCTGTGCTTCAAGAAGCTGCTCCTCCACCTCCCACGATGGAGGATATCCCTCCCGCCTTTGAGATGGAGGTCATGGAGGATGCTGCTTCTTCCGTAACATCAGGGTTAGACCTTCGCATCTCGATGGTAGCCCCTCCAAGTAGTTTGGTCTCTTCCTTTGATTGGAATCAATTTGCAAGATTTCGCCTTCCGTCTTATGTGCCTTTCGAGATCACAGTACAGGCTCTTGGTCTGGTTGTACCCAGCACCATTATAGACGAAGGTGCCTCTGTTAGTATTCTGTCCTCAACTACCTAGCAAGCTTTCGGTTCGCCGCTACTTGCGCCCGTTACGCAGAATCTGTTGACATTCAATAGAAGAACGAGTCAACCGTTGGGGATCCTTCCAGGGTTACCTGTTACTTTGGGAGGTAAAACCGTCCATATGGACGTGATGGTTGTTCCAGGCCCCTTGGATTTCAATCTGCTTTTGGGGCGTGATTACACCTATGCCATGGGAGCACTTGTCTCCTCCCTCTTTTGCGTGATGTGCTTTCCACATGAAGGACGGATCGTGACCATTGATCAGCTTTCGTTCTTTGCTCCTACTGTGGCAACTGGTCCACTATCATCCCCTCCGGGTTTTTATCCACCCATTGTATCTGCTCCACCACAGGTCAACTATGTGTCTACCTACCCCGTGCCTGTGCTCAGTGATGATGCCGTCGTGCATCAGGTGCTGGGGGCATTGGGTCCTGACTTCTAGGATGTTTTCCTTCCATCGGGAGTGGAACTCTTGGAAGCGCCACCTTCTTGTTCATTTTGATGTAAGCCGGTTAGAGCACAGTTCCCTCCCTGTGTCAAGCTCTTTAAAAAATGAAACAAGGTCCTCAGAGCATAATTCCTTCACTTGTGTCGAGCTCCTAAAAACCATGAAACAAGTTGTTTGAGGATAGTTCTTTTAAGTGTGTCAACCTCGTTAAAATAATGAAACACAAGCATGTTCAGTTCGAATTTTTGTTTTGAACCTTCACTCCATTTTCAATGGACTAAAGCTTGGGGGGCATGCACCTCGAATTGAGACACCATGCTGGGGGGCATGCCCGTCTTCCTCATTTCAAGCATAGTTTGCATATGTGTGTGCGTTCATGTGTGCTTTTAAGATTTCATAAAAATGAAATGTGTGAGTAAATACATTGTGTGAATACATTTCGTATTGGGTCGTTTGTTATGTAACTGATACATTAGATTACATTTGTATTAGACATTTGCATGACATATAGAAAACATCATCACATGTAAAATATCCATCCAAAATAGTCGTATGTATATATATATATATATATATGTGTGTCGAAATGTTTGCACAGTGTCCATCACTAAAACTCAAAAAATATACATAATCATCTTAGTACATCCGGAGACGCTATGTCTCTCAAAAAATAGGTGTGGTATAAATCCTAAGGACTAATCCGCATGGTGCTCACGATAGCATGTGACTGCACGCACTAGGCGCCTCAGGATTCAGTGGATCCGATTCGGAACCCCCACCGTGTGGCGCTGGTATGCCATCGGTACGTCTGCTAGCCGGGCATAGTCTGGGATCTCGTGGGCAATCCCCTCGAGGTTTTGGATCAGTTCATCTCCTCCAGTGCCTTCTCCCTGGATCTCAGGGGCGAGTTGTGTCATCCGGAAGATTGGAGACATCCCAGCTAGTCTCTCAGGTCCCACATCTGCATGCATATATGATTGTGTTAAGACGAATGTGTATTAACAAAAAAACATATAAACATAAAATCAAAAACATGAGGTCTTACCCAACTCCTCGTCCCAGTCATCTCCTTTTGGTAGTGGGAGGTCTGGGTCCCCGGTAAAGTCAGTTCCTGCATAGGGCCAGTCTTCCACGACGATCAGCTGGCACCGTAACCACCTAAAAAACTCTGGCCTCCAGGACATCTGTTGGCCACCTCCAGATCTGGGCATCAATGCTGCCTAGCGAGCCATTCTTGGCTCCCGTGGTATCGGACTCCCCACTTGGGCCCCTTGGCCCGGGAAGATTGGTGAACGTTCCAGAATGAACGATACCAAGATGGAACCATAACCGAACTGTTTCAGTTTCCCCTGTTTGCACTTTGTGAGCTGCCTTTTCATGTTGATTGTTACTGCTTCTGCCCAGTTAAACAGTAAGGGACCCGTGCATTCTGAGGCCAGCAGGAGTTGGGTCTTGGTGGCCTCGTGCGAAGCCTGCGACCCAGCAGCCCGCGTAATGGTATGGAGAACTAATCTCAGTGCTAGATCAAGGATAGTGTGGATATCCACCTTCTTGCTTCCTGATCCTGTTTGTGCCCCTCGGCACACCCGTGCCATTACTTCTTCCATCTTCTCCCCAGATGGTCTTCTCCCAGTCAATATAGGGATTGGACCTCTGCGGGACAATCCAGTGATAAAATAAACATCGGTAACCTCCAGTTCTAACACCTGGTCTCGTAACCTGAACACCTGTTCATGTTCGTCCCAGATACTGATTAAATACTGGAGGAGCTCGGGCTGAGCTCGTAAACATGGTGTGAGGAAGAACTTTTCCAATCCACAGTTTCTCAGTGCATTCATGCAAGCTTGGCTTTGCATGGCTTGTTCATCCTCTTCTCTGTGCTCTCGTTCTTTCCATTCGATTGCCATTTTGAGTGATTACCTGCATTCACATGGTCAAAAACCCTTAGTTAGATCTTTGATGAGCTTCAAATTCCATGCAATTTGGTCTAAATGTCGAAATTTTGGGCGAATTTTGAGGTTCAGCCGCTGGCGCGGCTGTTTTGTGAACAGTCACGCCACATGGCGCGAGCCCTTTGTAAAAAAGAGCTCATTGGAGCGGGTCCGTGCCCGATACCCGCGCCAATGGGCGCAACCCTAAAATTTTAAAAGTGGCCACATAGAACTGATTTTTAAGGGAAAATTATTAAAAAATGAATGAAAATGAAGAGCAAAAATGCGCCTCTTACCTGTGACAGACGAGAAGCTGAATGGTCGACTGGATTTGTCGCAATCACCGTCAGAAGTTTCTGGTCCAAATGGACCACTGTTGCTTTCCACCAAGGTAAATACTAAAAGTAATTTTATTTTTACCAATTTGACATATTTATAACTTTTTCGACGTTAAATGGGTTTTGAAAGTTATTTCTATCAAATATTTGGATATGTTATGTCGAAAATGAATTTTACGCTTGCTTGGTATGTACAGCGGCAGGTTTTTACGACTTAAACGATGGAAACGAGTTGTATTTTATACTTTTTCGGACTCGGTAAATACACGAAAAAGTCACTTTGGAGTCATCTTTCAGCTCTTTTCTGACTCTCTAAATATGAAAAGATTGCCGAGGCCCTTGTCGTTTCTATCTCGTTAAAATGGACATGAATCGACATCTAGCCAGTATACGTTTACCCCTTTTTCGGGCTGGGATAGATTGATTCGCCGAGTTCTTCCTGCAATGGACTAGTTAAACCCCGACAGACATCGGATCCAGTCGAAATGACGTTCTTCGAGTTCCTCCTTCCTAGGACTCGTTAAATGCACTAGGATGGATTCGCCCGAAGGGCGGACTTATATCACAAGCATATGCTATCCCCTTCAAGCTTGTTATCAAAAATAATTGGGGTACTCGCCAGAAATGGTGGGGAAAAAATGGAACCATCATCGTTGTCGTCGGCAGTATGTCGCTCTTGAACATGGCACTTGTCTGCATTCGTGTCGGGTTGGGGACATCTCATCTCGTTGCTTCAATTTGCCTCCGTGGGTTTGGGTAATCTCTTTTGACCTCTCATCTGTTCACTGCCTCGTCACCATGACCTCTGATTCGTTGATGTCAAATACTGCCAAGTCCACTGTCGTGCCATTCATGTGTTCAAGAGAAGTTGGCCTCTACAAATATCAACCTTCCTCTGTTTCTCATACGATCCTGATTCACAACAAAAAAATCATGTTCCTCTGTCTCATGTCGATGATGTGGGAATCATTATGGCCCACCTTCGATCAAGGTCACTTCCTGTCGACATCAACTCATTATCCAGGAAGTTTGTCTAGAGACTCCTCATGGTACCTTGGAGCCTGCATGCCTCAATGGCAGGTTCGTCGCATTCGACGTGAGGTTTTTATCATTGACCTCCGATCAAGTGATTCTGCGGGTGTTCGATGTCAACTCATTTATTCGCATGCCGTAGATTGTACCTTAGTACCTTGAGGACCATTTTCATTATTCGTGGTTTCTCTCGCGTCTGTTAACAGCTTTCATCATTGGCTGGTAATCAGACGATGTTCTTGCATGTTCGACTTCAGCTCACATATTCACATGCTTGAACTTGTACTTTGTTGGGTCGAGATGGAGCGCAAGACCTTGGATTGTGTCTGTTGTAATCCAGGCTGCGATTGTGGATTATTATCATTATGTACATGACTCACTGATTGGATGGCTGCGACCATACCTGAGTCTATTTATTTGATCCTCGCTGGATGGCTGCGCCCATACCATGGATCCAGATTATAGCATACTCTGTTTCGGATGGCTGCGCCCATACCACATATACATCATGTACTTGAGATATCAGTTGTATTTTTCTGCGCAGGTTTTCCAACGGCGGGCCTTCAGTTGAACATGTTCTCGTAAAGCATTTCACCCCTCTCTCTCTCGGGCCTCATACTTTAGGGGGCATCTGTTACACAGTAATTTGTCACCGTTCCTACCATTCCCCATCCCGCACAATGGAGGACCCATTTTGTGACCTGTGAACATTGTCATGCCTTGAAAACATCATCAATGCATTCCTCTAAGCATGAGCTTCATTTGCCCTTGAGACATCTCCTTTAAAAAATCATGAAAAACATCCCTTTTTGCATTGGCGCGGGCAGGCAGTTCAGTACTCGCGCCAATGGGGAAAATCCTGCAAAGTGGTCGCGCCAACTGGCACTCTGTCATAGAGCAGTAGTCGCGCCACCCAATTTAGGGACTGTTTTTTAAATAAAGGTGGCGGAAGTTGAGTTCCAACAAACTCAGAAACCACTGCCTATCTTGAGTTGGGAGGTTTGGCTGCGGGAGTTCTATGGAGGGGAAGTGGTTTTGCCACCTCCCATGGAACCTTCCTTGTTGATAGGGCCAATCCCATAATAATAGGGATCCCAACTCCCTCCTTCCCCATCTATAAAAGCCTGCTCAATCCCATGACAAGCTAGTCTTGAAGTGCCTAAGCTTTGAATCTCCATATTCCCAAGAGCCTTTGTGCTGTAAAGAATCCTCTCTTTCCCTTAAGGCCGACTCAAGTAAGGAGACCATCGTCGAGAGACTCCGGAGAGGTTTTCCCTTTCCTTGGCGAGCTTTGCGAGACGTGGACGACCGGAGACCCGTCCGAAGGAGACTGCGACGTCAGAACTTGGTTGTAATCTTTCTTCGTTTATTATTTAATAGATGATTATGATTATGGTTCCACTCCGTTTTCCATCATGTTAATGCGAGTATCATCCTTTCTGACTGATGTTTAGTTACGTGTACTGGATTTTATGCTTGTATCTGTTCGTTTCTTCCATGTGCAGGTGTTCATCCGCGGAGATCGTGGAGGGATTGTGATCTGCCGAGGCTGAGGAACGGGGACGCTTCTTCTTCAGATCATAGCGTTGGAATCCAGGTAGGCTTCTATTCCTAGTCTTTTCATTCGTAACTAGGGACTTGCGTCATAGCATTGTTTGATTGTTGCTAGACCCCTGCTGGGCTAGTAGGGATCGCCTCTGTCCGCAGAGGGGATTTACCTCCTCAACAATATTATAGGAAAATTCTCAATAAAACCCAATTTAAAAACCTAAACATTTCCATACAAGAACTAATGACATGGTTTATTGACTTGAGAATCCAATTATGTGTTGGATTTGATTATTTGTACTCATTTCCTTTGCCCCCATGAAAATTAAATCAAAATATGAAATCAAGCCGAAGTCATCTAAATGTGAATCCTTCACAATATTTTTATACAAATGAAATGTTTGGTCTCTTGGTGGTAAGATATATATTTTTTAGCAAAACATATATATCTTTGATGGTTACATTCCAAAATTTATTGCAGGTGAACTTCAAATTTTGATTCTTTACTCTAGGAGGGTTACATTCTACCAAACCAAACCTTGTTCATAATTATTCAACGTACATATTTTGGGAGATAAATATGTAGTTTAATTGTTGATTCAACTCAATGTTGAAGTAGTATGGAAGATGTCCCAAACATATCATCCCAAATCCATTATTCAACTCATTATTTTTGGATGAAATATAGATCATTTAATTGTTCCCTGTCATCAACGTACACTACAAGATATAGAAATAGTTTATCCAGCCATATTAACAAATAGAGTTGTATCATAAAGATTAAAATGTTTGATATTCAAATCTCAGAATATTTTCAATTAACTTTTAACACCATGCTTATGATCATTGAATTAGGCCATATAAGAATTAAATGATTTTTCACACTTTTTGTTCTTGTCCCTTTACAAAAAAATCTTCCAATTAATACATGAAACATCCTCTTTCAAGTATCATTTCATGAAAGTAGTCTTCACATCTATTTTATGAAATTTCCATCCATTTTTTTATAGTCAACTAAAAGAGAATATGGATGATGGCTGACATTGTTGTATGATAACAAGTCTAATCATAATAAATGCCTTTTTTATACGAAAATAATTTTTCCATCGACCTTTCTTTGTGTTGGTCAAGTGAACCATATAATTTGTACCTTTTCTTGTAGACACACTTGCAACTAATTGGTTTCGTTACAAAGAAATAATCCACCAACTTCCATGTACCATTATTAATAAGACCACAGTAATTATAATTAGAATTCTCTTATTTCAAAGGAATTTGGTTCAAAATTAGTTGATAAATTCAATTTGAAAACATTTGAAACATTTGTTTCATCTAATGAAGAAATTCAATTATGAGGTCAAGCTAGCCAATAAATTATGATCAAACATGTTCAAGTATCCCTCTATTCAGTTCAAGTAAATTCAAAATTCTGCCCTTTAAAATTGACCCTCTATGATATCAAATTTTGACCTCCCAGAATATTCCCATAAACTATACCTCCCTATAATTTCAGCCCAAATTTTCAGCATATCTATAATGTTACTCAATAACTGTGAAAAAATAAATTCATGAGTATGAGGTCTAGAGAGATAGAAGTTAGAGATGAATTCATCCTTCTTGTCCTTTGTTCTTCTTCTCCTTATCTTATAATCAAAGAAATTGTCTTTTCTTGTGTGAGGTCTAATGGTACCTTGAGGAGGAGGTATATTTCTCAATATATAGTGGTATTGCTATCCAAATGGGTTTGTCTCTTCACTAGATGAATTGATGAATTGATCTAAAAATTCAAAATTTAAATTTTCAAATTTTCTCTTTTAAATCATATTTTAAGAATGTGTCTCATAATAATTATTTCAAGGGCTAATCAAAGAAAACTACATGAATAACATGTCTCACAATTACATTATTTATTTCAAGGGATAAAATATAAATGATCAAGCATGACCATAACTACAAAAATCAACAACCTCTACGGTGTGTGATTGAACCTATGGTTCTCATATTTCCAACCTCATTATAATGAACAAATTAAAGTATTATGTGGTGGTTGGAACTTCATGACAGAGATATTGTGATCTAAAAGGAGATTTTAGTATTGATAAAAGATATGGATCCTCCATTCAATATTTGGGATTGCAATATCAAATTCATAATATATAAATATGTGTTAGATAAAGTTATTATGGATGTCAATAAAGAAACATTGTTCCAGAAGCCTTAGTAGAAGCAAGCTCTAATATTCTCTAAATAAAAAATTATATGATGGTGATAAAACCCTAAGTTCTTAGAAAAATCCCTATGTATCAAACTCTAGCAATTAGTGGTATAATCATAAGTTTTTCATGGTAAAAATGGAAAAGGGATCTATTTTATGATTTTATATACCTAAATACTTGCATTCAATTCATTTTATCTCCACTAGGGTTGATTGGAAAGTCTTCCAAAAACTAGGAATTCTCTTATACAATTATATTATACACATGGCATTGAATCAAGGGCTCTGAACATAGGAAACAAAACAAAACATGAAGAAGCTAAAGTAGATTAGAAATTTGGATTGCAAGTTGTGGAGAATCAGTGTGATTTTTTTGCAACCTGTGGTGTTTATGGTGTTTGTAGTTTTAATTCTATGAGACCTATTTTTGAATTCCTTATTGACGGCGAACCTAATAAACTATTGGAGTCTAATAATCCTTGAAATGGATGTTTAAAATTGGTGCCTCTTGGTGCTTGCAAGGAAAGAGTCACTATACATATAATGAAGAGAATTGTTCTATATGGTCTTTATCCTTCTCATAATTATAGAGGCTCTCAGAACTGTAAGGAGAAATGCTTGAAGTATGATTTATGTGTTGTTGCAACAACCATGACTATGATTCTAAATTATGTAAACTGAAGAGAACATAATTCATTAGTGGGTATACTTATGTTTTTTTACTAGGATGTTGTTCTTGAAGAAATGCCTTGTGCCAAAGGGTATTCCTTCTCATATTATTCCACATAAAATAAACAATTCATAGTCAGCTTTAATACAAGGGTTGGCTTAATATTCCATCAAATTTCTTTTCACATATGAAAACACCTATAAATACATAGTCGGACTCATATATGAAAGAAGAGGATATAGAAAGGATGAAATTTAGTGAATATTTTGTGTTTGGGTCTTGATCTATACGTTGTGTAAACCATGGTCCTATAGTTTATAAGAAGTTAAGACCTAATCTAAACTTTTAAACATAGGATTATATTTGGGCATGTTATCATTAGAGTTGTGTCAAAAGTAGAGCTCATATTTGTGGGACTTGTGGAGACCTATGGTGGCACCTTTTTCGGATCTTCTTTTCGCTGAGACCTAAAGTTTATAGTTCTAGAAGAATACAATCTTACAGCCTTTAGACTTATATATTGAAATATATTGGACCTTAGCCTTTTCATGTTCTAGAGTGTGGAGGACATCCATTCCACCTATGGAACCATCTTAGAAGACATATGGAATTATTTCAAAATCTTCTACTAGGTTGGACAATTTTGGAAAGAGTAAAATTTTTGAGAGGATTGCAACCTTGACACTATAATTTGAGATTGTTGAATACCTCTCAATTTGTACCTAATATCTCGATCAATACATAAAAAATTTCTTACAATGTTGGAGACTTTGTGAATTATACAGTGATCCCAATCTTCTCTTGTCAACATGACTAGTTAGAAGCATAGACTTTCGATTATTTAACCGTGTTACCATTTGGAAGCTTTTCTTTACAAATTTTTGTTGGAAGTTTCAAGAATAATTGAACATACTTTCTAAGGGATTTTGATGATTTTTTTGTTCAAATTCTTGTGGGGAAATTTGGATTTTAAGGTTAGCTTTGGAGCAGAATGTATACATTTATTATAGCCTGTACAACAGAACTACTGAGAAATAATTGCCTCTATCAAGTATCCTTTCATGAAAGTAATCTTCACATCCACGTTACTAAATTTATATCCATTTTTTGGTCTTAAGGAAAAGAGAATGTGTATGATGTCTCAGGTTGCTATCGAAGAACAAGTCTCATCATAAGCAATACCTTCTTTGTATGAAAATATTTTTTCCATGACCCTTGATTTGTGCTTGTCAAGTGAGATATATAATTTGTACCTTTTCTTGTAGACCCACTTGCATCCAATTGGTTTAGTTAGAAATATAGCATCCAGCAACTTCCATGTCCCATTATTAATAAGACCATCATACTTATCTTGAAAAGTATATTATTCCAAAGGAATTTCGTTCAAAATTAGTTGATAAATTCAATTCGCAATCATTTGAAACATTTGTTTCATATACATCAACTAAATTATAAATATCTACATCACCTCTATTGATTTTTCAAGTGCAGTTGATAAAATACTAATAATTACTTAAAATGATGTAGATCTTATTTCAACAATTCATGATTATCATTGAGAAATTACCCTTTATATATTCAACCATAAAACTACAATGACAGTACATATCATAATTCACAAAGAGGACACAATATTTGCTATAAAAAAACCCACTTGGCCAAAACCCAACAACCTTTTCTTAGTGAAATTCTTCATTTCAACAATAGATACATCTAATGAACCTAGTCAACTTTGTGATCAAACTAACCAAAAAGTTATAATCAAACCTATTCAAGTAGCCCCATATGCAATTCAAGTAAATTTAAACTTATTCACTTCATCATAGGCCCTGTTTGATGTCCTTAAGCTGAATCTTGACCTCATATAATATTCTGAGAAACTCGGCCTCCCTACAATTTCAGCATGCCCAAAATTTCGGGTTGTAGAGAATGTTACCCATAAACTACCCAACATAATTCTCAGTGAATTCCTCTCTCATCTCAATAAAATTTCCCCCCACCTCGAGTTCACTATGGATCTTGAAGAGTACTTATCCCTTCCATTCCTAGATGTCCTCATCTCATGCCTTTCTCACGCATCCCTTACCCACCAAGTATTTTGAAAGAGGATCCACACTGATAGGTATCAAGATGCTAATTATCACAACCATAATCCTCATAAATATGTCATTCTTAAACCCTTCGTCACTCTACCCATTTAAATCTACTCCTCCCAATCCTTTCCAAACAGAATAACACATCTTAATAAAGCTATGAAGTCTAATGGTTAGTCAAATGCCCGTATGAGAAGAGCCTATTTCATTCTTTCCCCTGAAGATGGTTGAATTTTCAATCGAAAATTCAAGCCTTTCGAGGTTTTGAGAAGCACTGAACACCATTATATAATACTACTATAAAATTTTCACCTTCAACCATAGTATGGTAACGGTTTTCATCTGCTTCACTTTTGGTGAAGCCCAACCTCATGAAATAATTTTGGATATTCATGTAGCAATAATGTGGTGATTGTTTCACTCCATACAACACTCGCTTGAGTATGCAGACATGCGACTCTCTGTCGAAGGTGTCAAATCCTTCCAGCTGATATATGTACATCTCTTTCTTAATCAATCCATTGAGGAATGTTGTCTATACATCCAAGAGATGTATATTCCATCTCATCTGCATTCAAAGTGCAATAATAGATCTAATTGAAGAGTACCTTTATACTAGAGCAGAGGTATCGTTGTAATCTACTCATTGTACCTTAGAGAACCCCTTCTCCACAAATCTAGCCTTGTATTTCTCCAAAATCCCATAATTATAACTAGAAGTGTCTTATTTCAAAGGAAGTTGGTTCAAAACTAGTTGATAAATTCAATTTGAAATCATTTGAAACATTTTTTTCATATACATCAACTAAATTATAGATATCTACATAACCTCTATTGATTTTTCAAGTACAATTGATACAATAACAAATTTTTGAAATACTAATAATTACTTCAAATGAGGTATATCTTATTTTAAAAATTCATGTTTATCATTAATAAATTACAATATAGATATTCAACCATATAACCACAATGATAGTATATATCACAATGCACAAATAGAACACAATATTTACCCTCAAAAAACCCTTTTGGGGGGGAAACCCAACAATAGTTTTCTTAGTGAAATTATTCATTTCAGCAAGATATACATCTAATGCAGCAAGTAAATTATGAGGTCAAGCTAACTAATAAAATATGATAAAACATGTTCAAGTAGCCCTCTATTCAATTCAAGTAAATTCAAAATTATTCCCTTGAAAATTAACCCTCTATGATGTTCAAATTTTGATCTCCCAGAATATTCCCATAAACTATACCTCCCTAGAATTTCCGAATGCCCAAATTTTTAGCATATCTAGAATTTTACTCAAAAACTCTGAAACAATAAATTCAAAGGTATGAGGTCTAGAGAGGTAGAAGTTAGAGATGAATTCATCCTTCTTGTACTTTGTTCTTCTTCTCCTTAGCTTATATTCAAAGAAATTGTTTTTTTTTTTTTATATTGTCAAGTCTAATGGTACCTTGAGGAGGAGGTATATTTCTCAATATATAGTGGTATTTCTATCCAAATGGATTTGTCTCTTCAGTCGGGACGAATTCATCAATTGATCCAAAAATTAAAAATTCAAATTTTGAAATTTTCTCTTTTAATTATTTCAAGGGCTAATCAATGAAAAATACATGAATAAAATGTCTCACAATTACATTATGTATTTCAAAAGATAAAATATAAATTATCAACAATGACCATAACTAAAAAACCCAAAAACCTCCAGGGTGTACGATTGAACCTATCATTCTCATCTTTCCAACCTGACTATAATGAACAAATTAAAGTATTATGTGGTGGTTGGAACTTCATGAGGAAGATATTGTGCTTTAAAAGGAGATTTTATGTATTCATAAAAGATATGGATCCTCCATTCAATATATGGCATTGCAATATCAAATTCATGATATATAAATATGTGTTGGATAAATTTATCATTGATGTCAATGAAGAAACACTGTTAAAGAAGCCTTAGCTGAGGCAAGCTCTAATATTCTCTAAATAAAAAATTATATGATCGTGATTAAACCCTAGGTTCTTAAAAAAATCCCTATGTATCAAACCCTAACAATTAGTGGTATAATTATAAGTTTTTAATGGTAAAAATGGAAAAGAGATCTATTTTATGATTTGATATACCTAAATAATTTCATTCAATACGTTTTATCTCCACTAGTGTTGATTGGAAAGGCTCCCAAGAACTAGGAATTCTATTATACAATTATATTATACAAATGGAATTGAATTGAGCACTCTGCACATAGGAAACAAAACAAAACTTGAAGAAGCTAAAGTAGATTATAAATTTGGATTGCAGGTTGTGGAGAATCAGTGTGATTTTTTTGTAACCTGTGGTGTTTATGGTGTTTGTAGTTTTAATTCTATGAGACCTATTTGTGAATTCCCTATTGATGGTAGACCTAATAAACTATTGGAGTCTAATAATCCTTGAAATGGATGTTTAAAATTGGTTCTTCTTGGTGCTTGCAAGGAAGTACTCACTATACATAGAGTGAAGAGAATTGTTATATATGGTCTTTATACTTTTCATAGTGATACAAGCTCTCATAACTGTAAGGAGAAATGCTTGAAGTATGATTTATGTTTTGCTGTAATAACCATGACTATGAGTCTAAATTATGTAAACTAAAGAGAACATAATTCATGAGTGGGTATACTTATTTTTTTTTACTACCATGTTGTTCTTGAAGAAATGTCGTGTGCCAAAGGCGATTCCTTCTCATATTATTCCACATAAAATAAACATTTCATAGTCATATTTAATACAAAGGTTGGATCAATAGTCCATCAAATTTCCTTTGACATATGAAAACAAGTATAAATACATAGTCAAACTCATATATGAAAGAAGAGGATATATAAAGGATGAAATTTAGTGAATATTGTTGTGAAACCAGCTCCAAAAAGAGAATAAAATAGATATCAATGCCTTAGAAATAAGCCACTTCAAGAGGGAAACCTCCAATACATTACATGACTGAACAATTCTTTTATGATTCAAATTACAAAACCTCCTTTCTATATATAGGAGTCCATGGGCCATAATGTAATCCTAGTAGGGTGACGATGTAATCCTAGCTGACCTAACAATAATAATTTAAGGGCACAATCATAATAATATGGGGGTTACAAGGGTACAATAATAACAATAAGTGGGTTACACTAACAGCAATAAGGGAGTGTACTAGTAATATAGGGACCTAACATGCCCCTCTCCTTCAAAAAAGTGTTGTCCTCAATGCTTGAGAAGCTCTAGGTGCTTCTGTATAAAATTCTCATCCTTCCATGTAGAATCTTCAGTGGTAAGTTCTTCCACTTGATGAGATACTCTGAAATTGATCGATTTCGTAGCTGTCGAGTTATTGTTTCCATGACCGCTTCAGGTTCCAATATGATTTTTCCTTCCTCACAAAGCTCTGGCAATATTGTTTGAACTTGAAGATTTTCACCTATAACCTTCTTTCAAGCATGAAACATGGAAAATTGGATGCACTCATGAAGAAGCAAGAAGATCAAATTTGCATGCTATAGTACCAATATTTTGCAACACCTTGTAAGAACCATAGTACTTTGGTGATAATTTATTATCCTTCTTAGCTTGCTTGAGGGAAATTTGTTTGTATGGTTGTAGCCGTAAAAATACCCAGTCTCCTACATCAAAACTTCTTGATTTTCATGTTGATATGCCTGTTGTTTCATTTCATTTTTTTCCAAATTCAGGTTGTCCTTTGAGAGTTGGAGAACTTCTCATTGATGCTCGATGTGATCTTCCACTGCTTGAACCTTCAAATTTTCTCTTAAATATGATGTGATGGATGGTGGATGATATCCATAAAGTGTCATAAATGGGGTCATTTTTGCTCTAGTATGGAAGGAAGTGTTATACCACCATTTAGCTAGAGGTAACCACTTAACCCATTTTGTTTGTTTACGAGATAAAAAAGAACGAAGATATCCTTCCAAACATTTATTTACTATCTCATTTTGACCATCGAATTGAGGATGATAAGATGAGCTATGAGCTAATTGAGTACCCAAACAAGAAAATAACTCTATCCAAATTTTTTTAGTAAGAATGGGATCTCTGTCGCTCACAATAACCCTTGGGTTTCCATGTATCTTTTGAATTGTGTCCATAAATGTAGTAGCAATTGTACTTTCTTTAAATGGATGAGATAATGCACAAAAGTGTGCATACTTGGTAAGTCTATCAACTACCACCATGATGACACTCTTTCCTTCGGACTTAGGTAAACCAGTGATAAAATCCATTTAAATCTCCTCCCAACATTTACCTGTAATGGATAAAGGTTGTAGAAGACCTGTGGTCTTAATTGTCTCAACTTTATTCTACTAGTAAACCAAACATTTTTGAATATCAGATTTAAGGCCATCCCAAAAAAATCATTTCTTCACCTTGTGGTAGGTTTTAAAAAATCTCCAGTGTCCTCCTAAAGGAGAAGTGTGCAATTCCAAAAGAATCTTTTGTTTTAGTTCAAAATTATTACAAATATATAAGAAATATTTGTACCATAAGGAATCATTTTTCCAACTAAATGTATCAGATGTACTAGGATCTTGCTACAACTTTGAATGAGTATCAAAACTTCTTTGTCCTTCTTCCATTCATCTCCTGCTTCGATTATCCATTCTTTTGGGATAATAGAAATGTTACAAAGAAATCCTCCCACCTCTTCACTATTTCTTGAGAGTGCATCTGCAACAACATTTAGCTTCCCTTTGTTGTATATTATTTCAAAGTCATAACCCAACATCTTTGAGACCCATTTTTGCTGCTCTTCTAAAGAGAGTCTTTCTTCCAAAAAGTGTTTAAGACTATCATGATAAGTTTTTACCTTGAAGTGTCTTCCCATTAGGTAAGTTCTCCATTGCTTCGGTGCATGCAGTATTGCTAACATTTCCTTCTCATAAATAGGTTTCTGCAAATACTTTCATTTGATTAGACGAATTTCAAAAGAAATGGGTCTTCCTTCTTGCATTAAAACAACACCAATTCCATTTCTTGAGGCATCACATTCCACAATAAAGGTTTTTGTGAAGTTTGGTGTAGCTAAGACTGGTCCTAGGCACATTGCCTCTTTAAGATGTTCAAAGGCCTTAGTTGCTTCAGGAGTGCATGAAAATGCATCATTCTTCAATAATGTTGTTAGAGGTGCTGTTATTCTCCCATAATTCTTAAAAAACTTTCGATAATACCCTGTTAACCTGAGAAATACTCACAACTTCTTTATGGTTGTAGGGACTTTCCATTCCTTGGTGGCTTTCATTTTTTTAGGGTCTAGCTTAACACCCTTATCAGATACAATATGACCCAAATATTCCACCTCTTATACTCCAAAGAAACATTTGGATGTTTTTTTATTTAATTGTTTCTCCTGCAACCGTTTGAGCACCCTGTCAACATGTTGAACATGATCCTTCCTAGACCTACTGTAGATTAGTATATAATCAAAAAATACTAGCACGAATTTTCTAAGGAAGGGTTTGAAAATGGAATTCATCAACCCTTGAAATGTAGAAGGTGCATTGGTAAGGCCAAAAGGCATGACCAAAAATTCATAATGACCATCATGAGTTCGAAATGCAGTTTTCAGAATATCTTCATTCTTCATTCTAATTTGATGATACCCTAAACGAAGATCCAATTTGGTAAAATAAATTGCTCCATGTAATTTAGCGAGTAATTCATCAATCACAGGAGTGGGAAATTTATATTTAATGGTGAGCTTATTGAGCTCCCTATAATCTGGGCACATGCGCCATGATCCATCCTTCTTGTGTACCAATACTACAGGAGCAGAGAAAGAACTTTGACTAGGTTGAATTACACCTGCCTCTAACATTTCTGCAATCATACGTTCAATTTCTCTCTTTTGGACATAAGGTTATCTATAAGGCTTGATGTTTGGAGGGACACTTCCTGAAATCAAATGAATAGCATGATCATGATAACGAAAAGGTGGGAGTCCTTTTGGAGTTTCAAAAATATTGAAATGATTACAGTCCAAGACTTTTTGGAGATCTCCAGAAATATATGATTTTGACGTTGAAACTTCTAGTGAGCATAATTGTGAAATTATGCCTTATAGTTATTTCTTTAAAAGCTTTGTCATGAAATTAGAGATTATTATCTTTCCAGGCTTCCCTGCAATACCCCGTAATTTGACTTCCTTTCCTTTTAAAAAAACATTCAAGAAAAGTTCTTGATAATTAAAAGTTACTGTCCCCAAATATTGTAACCATTGTACTCCTAGTACAACATCAACACCTCCCATAGGAATGGAAAGCATTGGACTATTCAATACATATTTCCCCCATGGTTAGCTTGATATTATGGCATTTTCTAGAGCAATTTATAGTTCCTCCATTTGCAACCATCACTTGACATTTTGGTGCTGGGTATAGGAAACAATTCAATTCTTTGGCTACCTTACAATGAATAAAATTATGGGTATTACCTGAATCAATAAACACTATTACCTTTTTCTTCTTGATATGTCCTTCTATCTTGAGAGTTTGAGGAGTGCTAATTCCTGCCAATGCATTACATGATATGGTTGGACTCATTTCTTCGTCTTCTTGGGTTGGTTCCTGGTGTATATCCTCTTCTTGTTCATTTTCTTCTTCCTCTTCACAATCTAGGTAAATTAATTTCGTCTCAGCACACTTATGACCTTTAGTGTATTTGATGTCACAACTGTAGCAAAGCCCTTTTTCTCTTTTTTCAACCTATTGTTGTGGTGTCAACCTTGTAGGTTGTGGAAATCTAGGAGTAGAACATTTCCCTCTTTATATAAGTGAGTGGTAGGCTTCCTTGTCGCCATAATTTTACATTCAAATTTTCTTGCCGACCTGAATGCCTTCTCCAATGAATTAGGTTCTAAAAGTCGAACTTCATGTTGGATGTTATCCTTTAAAGTACCTATGAATAGATCAATCCCGTGTTCCTCTAGAATATCAATTACCCTTATTTCAATTTTTGGAAATCCTCAATGTGATCCCCCATTAAACCCATTTGTTTGAGATTTATCAATTGGCTAAAGAAGGTGTTTCTCTTTGTATCCTCATAATGTGCTATCATTTCCTCTGTAAAAATTGACCAAGTGACAATTTTTTTACGTGAGAAAACCCATCAATACCATACAAATGTATTTTGTTCTAAGTGTAAATTTTCAATGCATACCTTTTGTGTGTTTTGCATATTATGGAGATCAAAATATTGTTCCATCTGTAGTATCCATGTCACAGGATCCTTTCCATCAAGCTTCATCATATCAATTTTTGGAATACAGTGGTTCTTCCTGCCAACATTAGATTTTATGAAATCATGATTAGCATTTATTTTGTTCTCATCATGAGTTTCCTCTACTATCTTTTCACCATTAGGAAACATTTCTTGTATCAACTTTGTCAAACCTTCCATGTTTGCTTTTAGATAATTCTTCATGTTTTCCATTTTAGGTTCCATGCCAGCATCAATGCTATCTATCTTAGATTTCATTCCATCTATCTTGGAATCCATGCCATTATTAAAACCATCCATCTTATTTTCCACACCTTTCTTCAAACTTCCATGTCATTTTTTGTTGCTCTTTGTGAGAGTGAAATTTGTTGCACTTTCTCTTGTAATTTTGAAGTGTCTTGTTGCCATTATTTGTCTTCATGAGTCATAGTAGAGCTTTTTAAAGGCTTAATGGGTGTTGAATTTTTTTTTAGGGGCCATTTTAGAATCCAATACTGATATATATTCTACAATATTCCCTTCTAATCAATTCAACTTGATTCGTCAAACAAGACTTCTGCAATTTGTAAAAAAAATACACACCTTTTACTTTCTTTTGAGGAGATCAATGTTGAAATTGAAGTATCTCTATAATTTTGGATCCTCAATATCTGAAATTCAGCCCTGTAGTATCCATCTAAAGCTTCTTTCAAATGCCATAGGTCTGATCTGATATGGATTCTACAAGGCAAAGATATGTCTAATCTCCCACAATGAGGCAATTTTGGACTGGTTCAGTAGAGAAAAATTGTACGAATTTCCACATGTCATTGTTTCCTCCTTTAGCTCTGAAATTGATAGACCCAAAACTATAGTCCGTTATAATATCCCATTTTGGGGATATCTCAAAAACACAGCAAACTCCAACCAAAGATAGACTGGGAGGGCATTTACCAGATATTTCACTTCTAAAAAGAGGACGAGATCCAGAGGCTACCTAGCCCTTTCCAGACTCTGTCTAAGAGTGAAAGATAAACGCACCAAGTGTTATAGAACTAGACGCTCAAAAACAATAATAGACATATAATATCATAGAAAGAGAATATGACAACTATGGAAAGTATGAAAACTCATCCAGAAAACATAGAGAGAAAATGCTGAGCCATTTTATTAATCTGACAAATGTAATGAAGTAAAATAGGTGATCTTGCTCAAAGCAATTAAATAAAAACTCGCAGAAAATACAGGAAATAGCTGCTCTATGAATTGCATCCGAGCTATTAGAAAACTGTCGTGGAGTTGCTACTGCTAGAATGGACTGAAGAGTAGGGGTTGATCCCCTTGACAAAATGAGCTGAAAATCTGCAAACCTCCTCTCCTCACCAACCCAAAAAAACCTAGGAACCATATAAAAAATGGCCAACGCCCGAGAATCACCAGAAAATGCCTCCTCAGGGAATTACGCTAGCCTCCAAGACTCTGCGCAGAGGCTAAAAAGAAACAGCTGGAACTCCACCTCAAACTCCGGCAAAATCCTCCTGTGGGAAAAGGCTGACCCTCTGCTCAAAATCTCGACTGAATCTCCTGCAAAAACCCTAATCTGGAGCACCTCCAAAAGAAACTGCATCCTCTCTCCCAGTGACTGCACAGTCTCTACAAGCTCCAGCTCCGCAACAAACCCACACAACAAAAATACTCACAAAATACTGAAGAACTAACGTTGCTCGAGCAGGCACTCGAAGTCCCCCGGGGCTAAGGGTGAGGTCTCCAACCGGAGACACTCAATGCACTAAATAGTTCTGGAGATAGGCTAAATAGTCGACGTGCTCAAGAAGACAAACGTCTCAGTCAAAATCATCAACTCCAGAATAAATAAAATGAGAAGGCTCCTCCATATTTTATAACGTTGGTTTCCCTTCGAAACACAAACGTAGCTTCTCTCTCCTTCACGTGCTCATCCTTATCTGTGCAGTAGCTTCTAGAGTGTACGTGGCCCCCCTTCTCTACGTGCTATTTGGGCCCCTTGGCTCCCCCTTAAGTCACAACTTTGTGCTACTAGGAAGGTGTTTTATTCCATCTAAGTGAGTTAGACCCTCTCCACTCACTTTTTATTTATAATTTAATTATATAAGGAAAAATTGATCAAAATTAATATTTCCAATGAGCTGTTGCTAATTGGGAATATTACAATCCTCCCCGCCAAAAATTGCTTGTCCTCAAGCAATCCCTGAACAAGCCTCTTCTCTCGCTGATGCTCCCCACCGACACTGCAAAATGTGCCTGGGTCCCAGATGTGCCACTGAATCTTCCCTGTCCTGCATCATCCTGATATGAAGGAATCTCTCAATGCTAGGATCCCATAGTGATCTCTCACGGTACTAGCCAACGAACAATCCTCTCGGATCCCATCGCCACCATGGCCAATAATCGCCCAAGTCTCACGACTCGGACTGTGCACTACCCCTAGCTACTACTAATGCTCTAAGGGGCGAAGAACATGACCCCTGCTGCCATGTATCTGTGACTGTTTCAGCTGTCCCATCAACTGTGTATGAACTCATAACCTCTCTCCAATCCAAGTCCTGACTCACTCCCACGCTGATCCTGCTCTGCTGAAATGGGGATCGAGTGCTGAAGAAACGACGACATGTGCCCCCCTGCCAAGTGGAATCTGTAACATCTGCTATGTCCAAGGGCCCCTACTCCGCTGGGCTCCCTACGAAAAATACCATACCATCAAGAGGGTACCAACTCATGATCTCTCGCCAGTCCATCCTGGAAGAAGAATCCGATGTAGCAACAAAAACTACATATGGAACACACCTGAAGTGTTGTCACTAGCCCGTAATCAACTCCCATTGCTCTTCCCTGTCTGCCAATGAAATCTACCTATAGAAGGAATCCCCTCTCTCTATAATGGGCCAAAGTGGGCAAGATATGCTTCAAACTCCATCGATGTACTCCTGGAGAGTGCTACACACTAAAAACACTACAGCTCTGCTGACTGTGTGTATATCTATCTGTGCCTCATCCCAGTGTCAACCCACAGATGGATGCTCCACCATATCCAACAGCTCCTCCAACTCCTGATCCAAAATGCCATGCTCCCACTTTCTACTGGCCCCCTACAGAACAATCCCATCAACCTCCAACACCTTCAGAGGATATGGATCTGCAACTGCTGTCACCATACTTGATGTTGGTGCATCTGACTGCCCCACCTCAATGGTTGACCCCAATGTTAGTTGCATATCCCTCATCGAATCAATGTGGGCACCCATCTAGCTCTCCGCCAAAGGAATATCATTCCTGATGTGAATAGTGTCCTCCTCTGTTGACTCAGGCTCCATCACCTTCCGCTCTAGTTGGATCGTCACAAGTTACTCTTCACCCAGAGTATCTCCCGTAGAGTCCCGTGATTGCTCACCCTCGACACTGGAATGTAGCTCCAGTCTACTATCACCATCTCTGCATGACTACTCTCACTAGAAGCGTCCTCAACTGATCTTATGGACTCATATGAAAAATATTCCTCACCCTGGCATACAGAAGGAATGCCCTCCTGTTCTACCTCCGCCACCACATCTGCATTGAATATGCCATCCACACTCTCGATAAAGTGTCGATACAATGTCTGGAGCCCAAACACATACTGGAATGCTACCTCTGTTGTACCCAGTATCCTCTGCTCATGCATGATCTCGACATGCCCTGAGGGAAAAGTGACGCATGTCTCCCTCGTGACCTCCTCCCAAGTCGTAGGCTCAACGATGACTGATGGGCCACCCCTGCAGAGGATCATCTCATCCCCTAGCCTGTGGCTGCCAAATAGTGCACCAACCTAGTTCCACTACTGAGAGGTTTCTCACCTAGTGTGTTGAGTGCCATCCAAATATCTTGGGTGAGCCTCGCGTACCCCGCTACTCATGCCCAAAGTGCCAAAGGACAAAAAAAAAATCGGCTGTGTCCGTGACTAATGTAGAAGAGGCTCAGATGCGTGATTCCCCATAGATACCATCAAGTATCGCTCATCTATCTCCCCATCGATCCTGGGTGAAATACCCCCAAAAGTAAGCCTGGTGTCCCTATCTGTGAGTCTCCCTGGAGGCAATGCCCTAAGACCCTGCTGTGTAGCACCATACGCCTTCGCATACCACCGATCATCCCTATACTCCTCGACATGCCACTGCATACTGAGGCATACCCTTGTATACTTTTGGATACCCCATGCTACTGTTGTACCACCTTGTACTGTCTCGTGCCCTGACTGTGTCCAGGCATCGGTCACTCCCTGAGTGCTCTCAATGTGATGTAGGAAACTCCTACTCCCCAATGCAGTCCCACACACTATGGTACACCACCATGCAACTCCATGTCCACCGGTAGTCCACTGCTCAATGGTAGAGGCTCCCACACATCCCTGGATGTGATGACCTAGAGTTGTGCCTCTACATGTCGGACTACCCCAAATCGGTATCATCGTCTCCATCGTGGCATCACTATACCTGTCGATGAATGGATCATCACTCCAAACCCTCCTCAAGGGGTCCAAGAAGTGAATCTCCCTATGTGTTGGTAGTGTTACCACCACTGCTCGGCTCCGCTGCGTCCTCTATGCCCCACACAAAGCTGAAGAATTCTTCGCCCCATACAAGGCACCATCTGGTGGCTTGCCAATGCCACCTCCTCCGACAAGCTCCTGCCAAAGTATGTTTTCCACCCCATGATCCCGTGTATAAATGTCATAATAAGACAACCTAGGGAGTCTTCCCATAAACTGGCCGGCCAGTATAGTTGACCAAAACTCCCCCAGCGGATGCGCATGCTCTACTGCTAGGCCAACTGTACCTGCTAAGACATAGTCAACTGACCTGCTTGGGAAATGATAGGTGATCCTGCCTAGATCCCAATGCCAATTTGGCGTTCCTGTATTCCCCATACATAGAAACTCCTGCTAAACTGCACTCGGATCCACCACTATATCCATAACCCACTCCGCCGAGTACCAACTCAAAATATCTCGCCATCGAACCTCAACATGTGGGTGCTGCACCCTGTGCAACCCCAATCGTCTCATCCTGCTAACCAAGTCAACGTATGAGATCTGACTAGGTGACTCCATTCCTCTCTCTCTAATGGGAAGAGGTTACCCAACAACACTACTAGTCTCATCCATGCATGCCTGAAGGGGAATGATCTGACACTCCAACGTGCCCTCTGGTTGTACCATCAGGGAATCCAATTCTCCCCCAATGTGGGCCAACTTGGCCATCGAATCGACACAAGCCACTCTCATGCCCTCCAGATCTTTTTCCTGCAAAAAAATGGCCTCTCGTACTAACGTGGCCTTCCCTTTAAAAACTAGAAGGTCTACCCGAAGCCGATGATACTGCTCTCTACGACTGTCATCCAATACCTCTTTATCTCCTAGTGCCTCATCTAAGGTGGATGCATCTCCTAACATCTCACCCATTTTTCGTGTGTTGCTACCACTCGAAGACTTAGACACGACTCCGGTCATCACCTCAATGGATGGCTCTACTAGTGTAGGCTCTACCTTCTCCACTACGATATCAACCAAAACGGTCAAGGAGGTCTCCAATGAGGGTGAGTCATGTGTCACACTAGGTGTATCCTCAAACTCCCTGCAATCCTGTGTGCCCTCATCCTCCAAGTGTGAGGTAACCATTTTGATGGTTTCCCCCTCTGATACTCAGTCAAGCTAGAAAGAGGTATCCAAGTTCTCCACCCAAGCTTTTTCTGAATGCTTGGATGACCCGTCAAATGTTGGTAAATGGAATCTGCCCACTGTGTGCTATAAGCCCCCATCATGTGAGTGCCTGTTCCCACTATAAAATTTGCGGGGTCTACTATCCTGCTGGAGCTGAAAAAAATCTCTGAATGGAAGGGCATCCCTGAACTCCTGCCCATATGCCTGATACTCGGCGAAATAATCACCCATGTGGCTAGGCTCTGGCTCTTGCTGTGCTCCTACCCTTCTGTCTGCACCCAGAAAAGTGGGCATAGTGGAACGTGTGGGTGTATGTGATGCCATATGCTGAGTGGCATCATGCTCCGGAAAATGGTGGGATGTGCCTAATCCCTCGCCAATATGGAAACCCCTTGGGGTTTTACGCTGTCTAGCCTCCACAACAGTGAATCTCTGCCCCATCACCTCAATCTGCCTCTACAGATCCTATACTTATTTGAGGAGCATCTCCCCAAATATATTTGCATCATCATCACCTACGGTCGGCTCCTCCTGCTCTATGACTATCACAGGCTCCTCCTAAAACTGCACTGCTACTCCAAGACTACACTGTTGCCTACCTTCGGCCTCTGATTTACCCACTAAAAACTATTCAAAAAATTCTGGGAATTTGGGAAGAAGATCCTTGCCCAAAACCTAGAAAAACCCAAAAATGGTTTCTTCTTCTTCCAACCTTCAAAATTTAACCCTGTGTACTTTGGCCCTCTTCCAAATTCGTTTTCTGGCACTCCAGATACTACTATCAATCATTTCTCTCCAAAATCCCAGAAAACCTCCTCATATGGCTCTCCTATCAATTTCCCAACACCCCAGCTCTAAAATATCACCAATGAAGCTCCCACAAATGAGCCTCCTCCAATGACTGTGTAGGCCCTTATAACCAAAATAGCTGCAACTGAAAATTGGAAACCCATAGGCTGATCCAAGATTGAAGCTCTGATACCACTGTAATATCTCGTTTCGGGGATATCTCTAAAATATGGCAAACTCCAACCAGAGATAGACTAGGAGGCATTTACCGAATATTTCGCCTCTAAAAAGAGGATGAGATCCGGAGGCTACCTAGCCCTTCTAGACTCTGTCTAAGAGTGAAAGATAAACGCACCAAGTGGTATACAACTAGATGCTCAAAAACAATAATAGACATATAATATCATAGAAAGAGAATACGACAACTACGGCAACTACGACAACTACTGCAACTCATCCAGAAAACATAGAGAGGAAATGTTGAGCCATTTTATTAATCTGAGAAATGTAATGAAGTACAATAGGTGATCTTGCTCAAAGAAAGTGAACAAACACTCTCAGAAAATATAGTAAATGGCTGCTCTATGAACTGCGTCCCAGCTGCTGGAAAACTGCCGTGTAGCTGCTACTGCTGGAATGGACTGAAGACTAGGGGTTTATCCCCTTGCCGGAATGAGTTGAAAATATGTAAAACTCCTTTCCTCACCAACTTAGACAAAACCCATAAACCATATCAAAAATGGCCAACCCCCGATAATCACCAAAAAATGCCTCCTCACGGAATTACGCTAGCCTCCAAGGCTCTGTACAGAGGCTAAATGGAAACATCTGAAACACCGCCTCAAACTCTGTCAAAATCCTCCTATGGGAAAAGGCTAACCCTCTGCTCAAAATATCGGCTGAATCTCCTGCAGAAACCCCAATCCGAAGCACCTCCAAAAGGGACTGCATCCTCTCTCCCAGTGACTTCATAGTCTCTATAAGTTTCAGCTCCACAACAAACCCACACAACAAAAATACTCACAAAATACTGAAGAACTAACCTTGCCTGAGCAGGCACTCGAAATCCCTCGGGGCTAAGGGCGAGATCTCCGACCGGAGATAGTCAATGCACTAAACAGTGTTGCAGACAGGCTAAACAGCTAGTGTGCTCAAGAAGACAAACGTCTCACTCAAAATCATCAACTTCAGAATGAATCAAACGAGAAGGCTCCTCCATATTTTATAATGTTGGTTTCCCTTCAAAACCCAAACGTAGCATCTCTCTCCTCCACGTGCTCATCCTTATATGTGTAGTAGCTTCTAGAGTGTATGTGGGCCCCCTTCTCCATGTGGTGTTTGCCCCCCTTGGCTCCCCCTTAAGTCACAACATTGTGCTACTAGGAAGGTGATTTATTCCATCTAAGTGAGTTAGACCCTCTCCACTCACTTTTTATTTATAATCTAATTATATAAGGCAAAATTGATCAAAATTAATATTTCCAATTAGCTACTGCTAATTGGGAATATTACATCCGTGCACTTATGTCCAATTTTTACAGCATTCCAATCCGATGCTTAGAGAGAGAGCTATGAATATTTTCCCACGATCACCTCTTTGAGATGAAATTCATAAGCCTCAAAAAGCCCTAAATTCCACAGATCATATATCCGAAAATATTGCGAACCAATATCTGAATTTTTTTGACGATGTTCCTTAGGATTGTAGCTTTGCAGTCTATACATTTCAGCTTCCGAACCCCTGTAGAAAAAAATTTATTACGAAAATACCACGATCATGTGTTAAGGTTAAATTCAGGAGCCTACAAAATGACCTAATTTGCACAGATCATATCTCCGAAAATATTTCGAACCAAACTCTGAAAATTTTCGACAGTGTTCCTCGGGATTTCGGCTTTGCACTCTAAAAATTTCAGATTCTGACCCTTCGTAGAAAAAAAATTATAGCGAAAATTTGGAGCAGCGAAACCCTAGAATCTAAAAGCTCTGATACCAAATGTTTTGAAACCAGCTCCGAAAAGAGAATAAAAGAGATATTAACGCCTTATAAATAAGATACTTTGAGGGGGCAACCTCCAATACATTACATGAATCAACAATTCTTTGATGAGTCAAATCACAAAACCTCCTTTCTATATATAGGAGTCCATAGGGCCATAATGTAATCCTAGTAGCGCCACAATGTAATCCTAGCCGACCTAACAAGGGTACAATAATAAAAATAAGAGGGTTACACTAACAACAATAAGGGACTATCCTAGTAATATAGGGACCTAACAAATATTTTGGGTTTGGGTCTTGATATATACATTCTGTAAACCATGGTCCTATAGTTTATAAGAAGTTAAGACCTAATCTAAGCTTGTAAACATAGGCTTATATTTGGACATGTTATCATTAGAGTTGTGTCAAAAGAAGAGCTCATATTTGTGGGACTTGTGGAGACCTATGGTGGCACATTTTCAGATCTTCTTGTAGCTAAGACCTAAATTTTATAGTTCTAGAAGAATACATTCCTACAGCCTCATGAAACCTGTAGTTCAAAGCTATACATTAAAATATATTGGACCTGGACGTTGTCTTGTTCTACGGACTGTGGAGGACATCCATTAGACCTATGGAACCATCTTAGAAGAAATATGGAATTATTTCAAAATCTTCTAATAGGTTGGAGACTTTTGGAAAGAGTAAAATTTTGGAGAGGATTGCAACCTTGACACTATAATTTTGAGATTATTGAATACCTCTCAATTTCTACCTAATATATTGACCAATACATAAAAAATTTCTTACAAGAGATCGACTTGTTGGAGACTTTGTGAATTATACAATGATACTAATCATCTCTTGTCAACATAACTAGTTAGAAGCATATTCTTTGGATTATTTTACCATGTTACTATTTGGAAACTTTTCTTTACAAAATTTTGTTGGAAGTTTCAAGAATAATTTAGCATACTTTCTAGGGCATTTCGATGATTTTTTTGTGAAAAATCTTATGGGGAAATTCGGATTTGAAGGCTAGATTTGGAGTAGAATGTATACTTTTATTATAGCATGTACAATAGAACTGCTGAGAAATAATTTCCTCTATCAACTATCCTTTCCTGAAAGTAGTCTTCACATCCACTTTACGAAATTTCCATCCACTTTTTAGTGTTAAGGTAAAGAGAATGTGGATGATGGCTTAGGTTTTTATCGGAGAAAGAGTCTCATCATAATCAATGCCTTCTTTATATCAAAATATTTTTTCCATGAGTCTTGATTTTTTCTTCTCGAGTGAGCCATATAATTTGTACCTTTTCTTGTAGACCCACTTGCATCCAATTGGCTTAGTTCGAAATATAGCATCCACCAACTTCCATGTCCCATTATTAATAAGACCATCATATTTATCATGAAAAGTATATTATTCCAAATGAATTTGGTTCAAAATTAGTTGATAAATTAAATTTGGACTCATTTGAAACATTTGTTTCATATACATCAACTAAATTATAAATATCTACATCACCTCTATTGATTTTTCAAGTACAGTTGATAAAATACTAATAATTACTTAAAATGATGTAGATCTTATTTCGAAAATTCATGCTTATCATTAAGCAATTACACTTTAGATATTAAACCATAAAAATACAATGACATTACATATCGTAATGCAAAAATAGGACACTATATTTACCCTAAAAAACCCACTTGGCCGAGAAACCCTACAACCTTTTCTTAGTGAAATTCTTCATTTCAACAATAGATACATCTAATGAACCTAGTCAACTTTGTGATCAAACTAACCAAAAAGTTATAATCAAAGCTATTCAAGCAGCCCCATGTTCAATTCACGTCAATTTAAACTTATTCACTTCAACATAGGCAATATTTGATGTCCTTAAGCCGAATCTTGACCTCCTAGAATATTCTGAGAAACTCGGCCTCTCTAGAATTTCAGCATGCCCAAAATTCTTGGTTGTAGAGAATGTTACCCATAAAATACCCAACATAATTCTCTGTGAATTCCTCTCTCATCTCAATAAAATTTTCCCTCACCTCGAGGTCACTATGGATCTTGAGGAGTACTTATCCCTTCCATTCCTGGATGTCCTCGTCTCAGGCCTTTCTCATGGTTCCCTTACCCACCAAGTATTTTGAAAGAAGACCCACACTGATAGGTATCATAACGCTAATTACCACAACCATAATCCTCATAAATATGTCACTCTTAAAGCCTTTGTCACCCTACCCATTCAAATCTACTCATCCCAACCCATTCCCAAGGAAATAACACATCTCAATAAAGCTCTTAAGTCTAATGGTCACTCAAGCACCCATATGAGGAAAGCCTTCCATTCTCACCTCCATCCCTACCCTAAAAATTACGCGTGCACCCCTCCCTTAGACAAAGTTACCCTTCCTTAAATTCAAGTAGTTACGGATCAATTATGTTACATCCTTTCTTAAAATAACATAAAAACCTTTCTCAAACACAATAAAATCACCAACTTGCTCTTTAGAACAACCAAGGATAAACATGACCCTATGACATGTCTCGGAGTCTACGAAATCTCCTTATCCTACAGAACATCTTACATGGCACAAAGGAGAAGGTCCTTCAAAGCCCGACTAAAAGAACACATGGGTGATACCATCCACAACTGCACTTCAAAATCTGCCATTGTTGAACATTCCCATTCTACCAAACACCTTATTTGTTTTGACAAGACCAAAATCTTAGCTTTTGCCCCATTTCACACCAACCGGGTCATTACAGAAGCCCTCGAAATCAAAAAGCATCCTATAAATTTTTTTAATCATAATGATGGTTCTCATTTGGCTACTCCTCGCGACCCACTACCTATTTCTTATTATTTAAGCATGGTTCTTATAAGTCAAAATACAACTATCCCTAATATTCCCTTCCCCTTAACAATATTCCTTCCACATTACCTTAGAGAATTCTTCCCTTAATTAATATTTTTATATTTATATTTCTATATTTCTATATTTTTGTTTACTATTTTTCCTAATGAAAAATCCTTCCCCCTTTTTCAATAATCTAAATTCTATTGATTTCCTTTATTGATTAAAAATGTTTACTTTCAACAAACTCTACATGAAAAATTTTAGATTCAACTTACTTTACATCAAAAATTTAATATATTCCTTCCTTTGTTCTTACTTTAGAGATTATCGCATATGATTAACAAAACCATTTGTTAATACATATATTTATAATTCTCATTTTATTGTTTACCTCATTTTTTGAACTTTTATCAAAGATTATGTAATTTTTAATTCTAAATTTATTTAATTCTAATTTTAATTTGAGTAACTATTTATTTCTATTCTTCTTACCTTAGTTAACTAATAATCAATGATTACTCCAATAAAAAGAATTTTAGTGAATGTTTTATTTAATTACTTAATTTAGTCAAGCTTTTCATTTTTCTAACCTGGTTTAATTCTTTTTTTATTCAACATTTATATAAAATTAATTAATTCCAAAGGTTAATTCCATTTTATCCCCTTTTATCTTATAGTGTGCAAATAGTTTTAAGAAAAATCTATTTATTTAATTCTTTATAAAATCCTCCAATATCTCCAATAATAATTTGTTTATTTTTCTAGTCAAATGTCTCAACGTTCCCTTTCATCTGCAATTCATTCTCTAACGACTAATTTCTCCATTCCATATATATATTTTATGGTCAAGCACTATTCCTATCATGAGTTAATCAATTTTCAACCAAAACTTCACACCTTTCGAGAAACATACACAGGTTTCCAGAAGTTCTAAACACCATTATATAATACTATGACAAAATTTTCACCTTCAACCACAATATGGTAAAGGTCTGCTTCACTTTTGGTCAAGCCCAACCCGATGAAATAGTTTTCGATCTTAATGTACCAAGCATGTGGTGCATGTTTCACTCCATACAACACTCGCTTGATTATGCACACATACAATTCTATCCTCAAATCCTTCCACTTGATCTATGTACACCTCTTCCTTAATCAATCCATTGAGGAATGTTGTCATTACATGCATGAGATGTATATTCCATCTCATGTGCATTCAAAGTGCAAGAGTAGATCTAATTGAAGAGTACCTTTATACTGCAGCAAAGGTATCCTTGTAATCTACTCGTTGTACTTGAGAGAACCCTTCGCCACAAATCTAGCCTTGTATTTCTCCACATTCCCATCTGTTGCTTGATTCACCTTGTAGATCCACTAGATCCTACAACCATATTGTCCTTCGGTTTTGGAACAAGTTCCAATCCATTGTTTTTCATAATTAAAATTTTGTGTATTTATATAAAACTTCATATTTTATTTCAGATAAATATAAGGTGTGGAGAAACAAACCTTTTCGTCCTTCAAAAATTCCAAAAATATAAATAAATAATAAAAAATTTGTAATAATGACTACCCTATTGGTCACCATATACCTCTTCAAACCTCTTCAAACCCTAGGATTTTTCAACTTATCATTCCAACCAAGAGAGATCTGAAATGATACAAATAAAGAGAGATGAAGTCATTACAAGAGCGGAGGACATGGGTTGTCGGAAGCCGGGAAAAGATCACCACAGATAAGAGACGACTCGGGAATTGTCATCTCATCTCATCGCACAAGTGAAAAATTCGCATTACACACTACTCCACAAAAAAAATAATGACGTCGAAATGGCAAAGGGACCTATTCCTTAATGTAAGGTTAGTTTGTAATAGTATTTATATAGAATTTGAATTAATCTTCATGTTTTATATAATTATTATATTTTTTTTTCACAACAAAGAAAAAGATAGATGGGTAAATGTAATGCAAGTATGTAAACATTTGTAAATGTTTGTTATGTAAAAAAATTAAATTAAATTATTGGTTAATTAAAATAAAAATAATAAAATTCAATTTGCTATATTTTTGTTATTAATTTGTGAATAGATTTTGTTACAATATTATGGGTCAATATTATGGTTTATCAATATCACATGTTTAAAATCCATAACTTACTTGACAACCAAAATATTTTCTAACAATACAAGATTCTTAACCATAGATATTTGTACCATCTTCATTGCGGATATTATTAACTTGTAAAAAATAGGTTGTGTTATAATACAATCGGCCCTATACCATGGCTTATGAATACCACATGTCCAAAAAACATAACTTATTTCACAATGGAAATATTCTATATCATTATGAAAATATTATTAACCATGGATATTCTATCCCACTTTATCATGGATATTATGAACTTGGAAATATGATTTGTTACAATACCATGGATCAATACCATGGCTTATCAATTCCACATGCCCAAAAAACACAACTTATTTCACAATCACAATATTTTATAACAATATGGAAATATTCTTAACTATAACTATGGATATTATTAACTCATAAATATGCTTTGTTACATTACCATGGCTTTTTTATCCCACATAACAAAAAAAAATAACTTATTCACAATCGTATAACAATATCACCATATTCTTAGCCATAGATATTCACCCCCACTTTTCAATGTTTTTTTACAATCCCATGGGCACAATACCATGGGTTATCAATAACACATGTCTAAAACTCATAAGTTATTTTAGAATCAAAATATTTTATAACGACATGGCAATATTCTTAACTATGGCTATTATCAACTTGTAAATTGGATCTCTTATTATACCATGGGCCAATATCATGGCTTATCAATACCACATGCCAAAAACCATAACCTATTTTACAATAAAAATATTTTAATTTAATTAAATTTGATAACATTTTTTTAATTGAATCTAAAAAGAAAAATGTTATAATTACTTTTGAGATATATCTAAATCCCATATCCTCAATTTTGATAAGAGAAAACAAGGTGACTAACCATAATAGAGGAAAGAGAGGACATAATTTTTTTAAATTTTTTCATTATTAAATTTTAGAGAGAGAGAGAAGAATAGGGAAGACACATAAGAGGAGAGGAGAGAAAAAGGGAGACATACCTATTACTAGTTTCTATCTATGAATGTGGATTAACTCTCGTGATTGGCTAGTGGCCCACTTTACTAATGATCCATAGGGGGTGGTATTTCATAAGGGATTCTCCTACTAGATACATCTAATAACTTATAAACAATTTATGTCATCAACTTGCATTGAGAGTAGGGTAGATGTGTCCACATTGAATTTTAAAAGTTAGAAAATAAAGGTTAAATGTAATTTTTTTAAATTCATGTTTTTTTATTGTAATTTTATTTTTATTAATCATAATATACATATCACATTAAAACAAGTGCATTTTTAAGGTGGTCCAAGATCAATGTTACCATATTAATTGAAATAATTATTGTGTAACAATATATAAATATAATAAATAATCACATAAAGTTTTCATATTTACAATATAACTAGATTCTTAACCACCGATATTCACCCAACTTCCAAATAGGATTTAGCACAATACCATGGGCCAATACCATGGCTTATCAATAACACATGCCCAAAAACCAAAAGTCATTTCAAAATCAATATATTTTAATTTAATTTTGTAACATTTATTTAAATTAAAAATTAATACATACGCTAAATTTACAATATAACAAGATTCTTAACCATGGATATTCACCCATATTTTACAGTAAATAATATTAACTTGTAAATAGACTTTGTTAGAATAGCATTGTCCAATACCATGACTTATCAATCTTGCTCAAAAACAATAACTTATTTCAAAATCAAAATATTTAACAAATATTTTATTTTTGGCCCCCAATATGGTAGAGATGTTGTATTCTAATGTTAACATTATCATTAAGTCAAATTACAAGAAAATAGCAATAATAATAATAATAATAATAATAATAATAATAATAATGTACTGTAAACATTTAATATGGTTAAAATTTAATAAATAAATAAATAAAACCCTATAAAAATAAAATAATAATTAAAATAAAAATAGCAACCCATGGTATTGATCCATGGTATTCATATGGAATGTAGCTTATTTAAATAGGGCAATTAAACCAACTTGGATTCATCTTAACTCCATGTCCACCAAGTTCCAAGAGGGATCAAATCGCTTCATAAGAAAACTTATTTTAGAGTGAAAAGATATTTGATCCCTCTTAGCTTGGTAGATAGATCCCTAGTTAAGATGGATCTAAGTTGGTAATCTATTTTCATAACCTTTTTTAGAGTAGATCTAAAATAAGACAGGAATGTAGGAAATTTTGTAGTGGTGCAAATGTTTGTAAACATTTACATCTTGGCTCATTTAAAAAATAATAAAAAAATAAATATTTGGATACACCTTATATGTAGAGATGTTGTAACATCATGTAAACATTTCGACTCAGTCAAGATAAAAGAAAGAAAGAAAAATTAAAATGACATAAAATAGAACACTTAATTTGGATAATTATGAATAAAACATTTCCACTTCGTCAACTTAGATAAAAATAAAAATAAATTAATAGTTGTTATTATAATTATAATTATTTATAATTATTTAATTATAATTAATATTAAAACTATTAAATTTAGATCTACCAAACCTAAAGTGGGGTCAAATATTTTGAAATACAAACTTCATTTAGAATGAAAAGAGGTATTGATCCCTCTTGACACTTTGTAGATCTGGAGTTAAGGTGAACCTTGTCTTAGGCCAATATTATATCTTAATCCAAACATCATTTATAAAACGAGATATTGGAATTTTAACACTTTCATTTTTTTTCAGTTTTTCAAGTAATTAAATGAATAAATTTAAGTTAGGTTGATTAATTGTTTTGTTTTACATATAATATTAAAATAATTTGTAATTAGACCTTGGTGGTATTGGCATAACATAATTAACTCACTTGGAATAATTATTATTCTTTCCATATTATATAATTGTAGAATATATATATATATATATATATATATATATATATATGTGTGTGTGTGTGTGTGTACGTGTATATATATATATATATATATATACGTCTGTGTGTGTGTGTGTGTGTACGTGTATATATATATATAATCATTTTTGTTAGATCTAATATTTTTTTGATCCATAATTTAGATAAATGTCTTTCTGATTAATCACATCATTAGTATTAGGTCAATCCGAAAGTCCATTAATTTATTCATGATGGAAGTACCATTGTGAGTTTATACAATCACATATAATTCAAAGATATATTCTGAATAACAATCTATATTTTTCTATCACTTCATGTTTTCTCATCAAATCTCTTGATGTGCATGAAAATTCACATCTACTGATCAAATAGATTATTGAAAAATCTATAGTATTTGAGTATGGTCATCGGGAAATAATGGAATAAGGTAACCTAATAAATGATACAAATGGTTCTCAGTATTCTCATAGTGAACTGTGAGGGACGTCGAAGCCGCAAAAAATGCAATAGAGGCAACAACCACTGAAAGGACCCAAAGAAAAGATGTAGATGTTTAGCATTTGGTGTTGAGCATGACTCTTAATATAATAGAATTCCAGAATATTGGAAAGAGAGTGAGGAAAGAAAAAAGACATATAGATAAAGAGGGATTGATAAGGGAGAAATGGAGAGAGAGGACAGGATATAAGACACAAAAGAAGACATGAGATATATATGGAGAGAAGGAGAAGAGAGAGAGGGATGGACAAATATCAAGGGAGGGAGAGATTGAGAGAGGGAGTGAGATATTGAAAAAGGTGGAGAGAGATAGAGAGAAATAGTTGGAGGGAAGAAAGAGAGAGAGAGAGAGATGGGGGGGAGAGAAAGGGAGAGAGATGAAGGAATAGAGAGACGACTCAAGAGAGATAAGTGAGGAAGAAATACATAGAGGGAGAAAGGTGGAGAGAGACAGAAATAGTGACAAGGGAGAAATGGAGAGAGAATGAGATAGGAGAACAAGAGGGAAGAGAGAATGGGAGAGAAGGGGAAGGCAGAGAGAGACATAGAATGGGAAGAGAGATAGAGGGAGATAAAGAGGGGGGGAGACAAAGAGAGATAGTTGTAGAGAAATAGAGTATGTATGTTTCTGGAGTGAGATAGAGGGAATAAGAAAGATACACATAGATGCAAATGTAGGTCTTATATAGTATTATATAACCATCCTAGATCCATATTAGCCCCAGATCTATCGAGAGTTTAGAGGGACCAAATATTTGGAGTTGCAATCCGTTCATCAAGCCTCACTCTCAAAAAATAGGTTTCACCTAGATGGATTAGATCCGTTTGAGCGCTTGATATATCTGGGATTAAGATGGAACTAGGCTGGTTAATGAATAAAGATGGTAGTCTAAACTGATATTATGAAAGAAAGAGACCAATTTCATGGTTTCAAGGATAGAAGAACTAATCTTCCTTGTAAAAAATAACTCCAAATTATTTTGGAAGGAGCATCAGCCGATAAATACGAAAACTAAAAACAACATTACAACTTGTAAATGGTTTGACTATGCAAGACAAATTTATATCGAGGATCCCAAGGTTGACCCTCCTCCTTTGGTCAACATTGGTACAATACTCTTCACAGTGCAAGAGGTAGATATGGGCATCAATAAGTTAGGTGTTGGAAAAGAAAAAGATGTTTTTGAACTCCAATGAGAGTCTAAAGTGGGGCTTAAAATTTTATTTCATGTCACATTTAAACAATTTTCAATAGCATCATACAACAGTGCTTCCCCACTAATTCGACAACTAGTTTTGTAATACCTCTTTTCAAGAGTGTTGATGTCAATAACCCTCCAACTATATGACCATAATGATAAACCCCTTGTTTGAAAATGTATTTGGAAGCATCTTACAAAATAAAATTAGCAAGTGGGAAAAATAAATCGATAAATGTGTTAAAGGACAAGAAAGTTGTACACTTAAACATTCCACAGTTAATCATGTTATAACTTTAAGGCACATCATCGAGAGAGCTTGGGATAAAAAGGGAGAAGTCTTTTTTTTCTTTTTTGATTTCCGAAAAGCCTTTGACATAGTTCCTGGGCATAAGGTTTGGCACATAATTGAGGAACTTGGGGTTCCGAGGAATTTGAGAGCAGTTGTGCATAAGATGTATATGTGAAAGTCAAAATTAAAACTTCAACAAGAATTTATGAAACTTTTAGAAGCGATATCAGGGTAAAATGATATAGATTTATGGAGGAATAGAATAAATTATCGAAATAGGCATAAACCTAGAGATGCAATGGAAATAAAATTCATTTCATTAATAACAAATGACTGAAAGATGCTTACACACATAATGGAAATAAACTAGCTAGGGCACTCGTAGCTTATCTCTCAGAAGAGATGTGATGACTACAGCTCTTTGAACTGTGTTACAATGAGGCTTGAAGGCCTATTGATTGTTTAGAAATAATAGAGAACCCTAAAAATCCAAAACCCTAACCCTAGGAGATGAAGCACCAAACTGTTTGCCCTGTTTGGGTAAATTGGTGCATCAATCTTCGTACAGACATAACTTTGGCATACAATCTTCGTTTGACAAGCTCAATACGTTTTTAGAAATATATTTCCTTTTACTATAATGTTTGAGTGAGAAACATCATCTCATGATCCATATTGCTCTCATTTTTCCCAAAGAATGCCATTTAGGGCCTCGAAACGACTCTGGAAGTTTAGGACCTGAAAAGATGCTAAAAAAAAAATTGGGCTGAAACTAAAATACTGAAAGAACAATGGTGGATGTTGAAATGGAATAGGTGGGTGGAAACCAATATCCACCTGGACCATTAGGGCCTCAAAACAGCTCCAGACAGTCATGAATCGAAAGAATGCTAAAAATAGTACGTTGTGTTGAGACTGAAAAATTGAAAGAACTGATAGTGTGGTTCCAAATGGAATAGGTGGGTGGCCACCAATATCCATCTGGATCATTACTCCTTTATTAGGGAGAAATATTCCCAATTCCATTAAATTCCTCCATGAGAGGCAAATTCTACTAAACTTGGTATTGAATTTGTCCAGGATGTCGTGGACATGCTAGCAGATGTGTTGGCGGATGCACTGGATACGTTCAATAAATTTGGTTGCCTCAGACTGTAGATGTGTGGATTATGTCTATGTAGTCGCATGAGGTATGGCAACATTAGGCGGTGGTTCGTCGAGGGGTCAGATCAATGGAGTGCTTGTCCTCGTAATATACATGAACCTCTATGGGTAATGAGAAAATGTCCTCGTATTCCTCCATGAATTTTTCCATATGCTGCAGCCATGCAAGGGAGCCCTGTTTCAAGGTTGAGGCTATAATATTCTTCTTTCCCTGTGAGTGATTTATAAGGAAAATAAATTTCCTGGTTTATAAATCAATATTATTACATTGTTTCGCAATAGTCAAGGAGATGGCATGAGGCACTACAACCTCTGGTATCCGGTACAATTTATTTCCCAAAGTAATAACAAAAGAACGAGGCCTAGACTCATACACAACATGTCGCCTCCACAAGTATGGTAGGCCATATAATACATCAGGTACATAAAGAGGTGAAACATCACAAAATACCTCTTCCGTAAATGACAACACTGTTACCAATGAAATAGGTAACCTGACCTCAAAATGGGAACTATAGCACAAAAAGACTCAAAAAACATGAAAAAACACCTCAAAAACAAAAAAAGTGTATTACAGAACGCACTTCGTTTTTTTTCAACGTCAAATTTCAACATTTTATAATATTATGCTAAAAAAAAAATTGTTTCTTGAAAAAAGGATTGAAAAAACACCCTCAAAACAAAACTAATTGATGTTGGAATAACAAAAAAAAAAAAATTGTATGATATTTTTGACATTTTTAAAAATAGAAATAACATTTTTTAAGTTTTAAAATTCAAACATTAAAAAAAACATAAAATTTAAGAAAATAAATAAATTTAAAAAATAAAAACATTTTAAAGCTTAAAATTTAAAAATATATAGGAATAAAAAAATAAAAATAAAAACTAAATAAAAATTTTAATTCAAACATTAAAAAAACCTAAAATTTAAGAAAAAATAAAAATTAAAAAATAAAAAAATTTAAAGATTAAAATTTCAAAGAAATAAAAATATAAAAATAAAAAGAAAATAAAAATATCAAATTAAATTTAAAAAAGAACAAAAAATTTAAAGAAATATATCAAATTTTAATAAATTTAAAACTTAAAAAAAAAAAAAAAAAACCTTATTGAAATTAAAAGTAAAAAAATGAAAAATTAAATACAATAAAAATATTAAATTTAAAAAAATATATATTAAAAAAAAAATACATTTTAAAAAATAAATTAAATTTAAATTATAAAAAATAATATATATATATATATATATATATATGATTTTATTAAATTTAAAAAAGAAATGTTAATATTAAAATAACAAATTAAATTTAAAAAAATATATTAAATTTTAATAAATAAATGAATAAACAAATCAATTTTAAAATAAAAATGATTTTAAATATAAGGAAAAATAATAAAAAAATAATAAAAAAATAATAAAAAAATTAAAAATTAAAAAGAAAATATTAAATTCAAATAAATTAAAAAAAAATACAAAATTTACTAAACTTTAAAAAATTAAATGAAAAAACTAAATATAAAGTTTAATAATAATAATAATAAATAAATAAATAAAAATTAATTAATTAAATTAAAAAAATAAATACAAAATTTAATAAAAATTATTAACAAAATTTATGAAAAAAAAATCAATAACAAAAAAAATCAATAAAAAATAAATAAATTAATTAAAACAAATTAAATTTCAAATATAAAAATTAAATTAAAAAAAAAAAATTGAATTAGAAAAAAAAATCAAATTAAAAAAAAATATTAAAAATTAAAAGAGAAAATAAAAAATAATTTTTTTTTTTATCGTGGTGGCATTGCCAATCGGCCTGCCACCCAGGTGGCGATGGAGGCTGGCCGTTGGGTGGGAGGGTGATTCCTGGAATCAGCCTCCCGCCGCGGGAGACCGATTCCTGGAATCGACTTTCCGTCACAGGAGGGAAAATCCAGGAATCGGCCTCCCGTGGCGGGAGGGCAGTTCCTGGAATCGGCCCCCTGCCGCGAGAGGGCGGTTCCTGGAATCGGCCTCCCGCCACGGGAGGGCGATTCAACATCCCGTCACGAGAGGGAGATTCCCAAAATCGGCCTCAGGGCGGTTCCCGGAATCAGACTCCCGTCGTGGGAGGGCGATTCCCGGAACCGGCCTTCCGCGGCAGGAGGGCGATTCATGAAATCGGCCTGCTGCCCAGGTAGCGGCGGAGGCCGGCCTTCGCTGCCACTTGGCGGCGTCACAATGATCAAAAAATTCTTTTTTTTTTTTTTTAATTTTTAATATTTTTCTTTTAATTCGTTTATTATTTAGTTTTTTATTTTTAAATTCAAAAAATTTAAAATTATTATTTTTTTTAATTCAAATTTTTAATTTTAAATTCAATTTGTTTTAATATTTTTTGATTTGTTTTTTTTTTTTTTGGTTAATTTTGTTTTTAAATTTAATATTTTAGATTAATTATTTTTTAAAATTTAAATTTTATTTATTAAATTTATTAAATTTTAATTTAATTTAATTTTTTTTAATCTTTTAGTTTATTTAGTTTTTCATTTATAAAATTTATAAATTGTTTCATTTAAAAAAAAAAATATTAAATTTATGGATATTTGTTTTTTAATTATTTGTACATGGTTCTTTTTTTTTTTTTTTTTTTTTTAAAAATAGTTTTTTTTATTTCAATTCTTTTCAATTTTTATTTTATTTTATTTTATTTATTTATTTTTTAATTTGTTTTTTTTGTTAATTTTAAATTTTTTATTTTTTTTCTTATTATTATTATTTTTTTAATTTAAATTTTTAAATTTAATTTTTTTCTTTTTTGTATTTTATTTTTTTTTAATCTAAATTTTAATTTTGTAATTTAAATTATTTTTAAATTTTCTATATTAATTATTTTTTTAATTATATGGTTTTTTTAATAACTTAGAAAAAAATGTTTTTGATGTTTTTTTTTTTTGTGTTAATTTTTGTTTTTTTTCTTTAAATTATGTGTTTTGTTTTCAAATTTTGTCATTTCTTTTGATATCATTTTCGAATTATTTATTTATTTATTTTTGTTTCAATTTTTTATTTCTATGAGTTAATTTCGAGTTTTTTACATTTTTATTGGTTTTTTTTATTGTCTTTATATATAAATTTTTATCTAAGTTTTGTGTTTTATTACCAACATGAAAATCACCACTCTAAAAAAAAAGGGTTTATGCTACATCAATATGTTTCAAAATCAGCATGAAAATCACTGCTCTAAAAAAAAAAGTTGATGCTGCATCAATACATTTAAAAATTAGAATGAAAATCACTAACATTTTAAAATAAATATTCATACTTCATAAATAAAAATATTAGAGTGTCAAAAAAGTGCTAAAAAAAAAAAAAGTGATTCCGCATCACCACTTTTCAAAATCGGGTGCTTTTTATGCTACCAAAAAAAAGTAGGTAACAATAAAGTTACCTATTTCATCAGTAACCGTGTTTGAATTGATGTTGTATGAAAGGCAAAATTGTTGGTAGACATGAAGATCTATACCAGGGTTAATCCACCCAATGGTACATGGCTGCAAGTGTGCTATGGTCGGTAAGCTCAGTCACTTCACGACCTCTACCGAAATGAGGTTCTTTTGGCTTCTGCTATCGATGAGGAATTGCAGTGGAGAACCCTTCACCCACATCTGCATATGGAAGAGGCACTCCCTCGCTTTGGATCCTTAGGATCCTCCTTCTAGAGCTTGGTGGTGGCAAAAATGGCATTGGAGTCCGCATCAATGATATGCTTCCCTTTTTTATCTCCCTTGTCCAGTTCTGGCTCGAGATCAGAACATGCATGTAAGTCGGGTTCCTTCAGTTTGCCCACCAATCACTGTTTGGCCCAACACTCTTTTGTGCTATGAGTGGGGTTGTTATGAAACTCACACCACTTCCATGTGTCCTTATTTGGCTTTGTGGTGTTGTTCTGAGTCACCCCGCTTTGGCTTTTCCCGCAGCTCTATGGTTCGAGGGTGCCTTTCCCTCACTTCGGATTTGCATATCCGAAGTCTCACTTCTTCTACTTAAATTTCTTCTTAATCTTAGCAGCATAGCGATATGTCGTGCCAAGAATGGTAATCTCTAGGAACTCCATTTCATCCTAACAAGGATAATTTTAAGGATGGAAAATTATCTTGAAGTTTAAAAAGTTGGCGAATTTCACTAGTCACTACTATGTGAACTATAAAATTTTATTGATATGTTTGTAAAATTATAAAATTTTATAATGATTTTATATATAGTCTCTATATAACGTTGGGTATTTTAAAGGTAAAATAATTTTGTATTGTAAAATTCGGGCGAATCATTTTTACAATAAAATGGAAATTAGCAAATCTTTTTTTTGGGAAAAATCATGGAAAATTAGCCCAATTGCGAATATTAGCCCCTAAAATTTTCCATGCGTCCTTAATGTGTCTGTGCAAAAAGTTGTAGTACTTGAACACGAAATTTCTTATTCAACCTTCAATAGCCAACTTTGTGTGTAGGATATGGAACAAATTCGTTAGTTCATTCACATCTTGATCCCTTTGCTACAGTAGCAAGGTCCATTGGATGTATTTGTCCTCATAGCTCCATAATGGGTAATATTGTTCCTTGATGTCATCTCGATGCGAATTCCATGTGAGTGTAGCTGAGAACAAAGAGGGTTCCCTCTTGTCCTTTTGATCACAATAGGTTTCCTATGAGTCTTTGACATGGGGGGGCGGCTTTGAGGAGTGCAAAAATAATATTTTCTCGGTGAGAGAAATCATGGACTGAGAAATACCCTTCTAGAAAATTCAACCATATATCTACGACATCTGCATTTATCTGGCCTTCAAATATAGGAATGTCAAATTTGACATGTACCTTCAAAGGAGTGGCGCCGCCAGAGTTGGTGTAGGATGTAGATGCGCCAATAGTGGGCAGTCGTTGAAGGATCTGGGAAAAGTTATCCATCATTGCATTCCTATGTTTCTCGAGGCCCTCCTCGAGAAATATTTTGATAGGATCTACTGCTCCCTCATCTTTATTTTCTTTTTCCATGGGAGGTCCTCGAGGTTTCTGAGGTTAATCTTGCAAGGGTTCAACGAGATCGAGCCCTAACTCCTTATACCGTGACTATGTTGGGGACATGCAAAGAAAAATAGATAAAGAGAAAACTGCTCTAATACCATTGGTCTAGATTTATGAAGGTAAGAAAAATAATATAGAAATATATATAAACACAGAGATGAAATGGAAACAAACTTCATTTCATCAACAATAGATGACTAGAATATGCTTACAGACATAATAGAAATAAACCAGCTAGGACACAGGTAGCTTATATCTGAGAAGATATGTGATTTCTACAAGCCTTTGAACTATGCTACAATGAGTCTCAAAGGCCTATTTATTGCTGAGAAACAATAGAAAGCCATAAAAATTGAAAAACCTAACCCTAGGAGATGAATTGCAAAAGTTATGGGTGTCGTTTGGGTAAATTGGTACATCAATCTTCCAAGGGATGTAACTTTGGCATACGATCTCCGTTAGACGCGCTCAATACCTCATTATAAATATCTACCTGAGGACTACAACATTTGAGTGAGTAATTCATAGACCCATGCTTCTCCTGATTTTCCAAAGAAAATTCCTTTAGGGCCTCAAAACGGCTCTGAAAGTTAAGGACCCGAAAAACTGCTAAATATAGTAAGTTGTGCTGAAACATGAAAAATGGAATAAACAATGGTGGGGGTTCAAATGGAATAGGTTTGAGGCCTCCAATATCCTCCTGTATCATTAGTTCCTCAAAAAAACTCCAGAAGTTTTTAACTCGAAAAATTGCTAAAAATAGTAAATTGTGCTGAACCTGAAAAATTGAAAGAACTAATGGTGCAGGTCCAAATGGAATAGGTGGGTGACCACCAATATACATCTAGATCATTCCTCCCTCTTTAGGAAGAAATGGTCCCCATTGCGTTATGGTCCTCCATGAGAGGAAAGTTATATTTAACTTGGTATTGGATTTGTCGAGGATGTTGTGGACGTGCTGGCGGACGAGTTGGCAGACGTGTTGGATACGTTCAATAAATTTGGTTACCTCAGAAAATACATGTGTGGATTATGTTTGTGTAGTCACTTGAGGTATGGAAACTTTAGGTGGCAGTGCACCGAGGGATTAGATCAATGGAGTGTTTGTCTTTTTAGTGTACAGGAACATTTATTGGTAAGGAGAAAATGTCCTCGTCTTCCTCCACGACTTTGTCCATATGCTACAGTCATGCAGGGGAGCCATATTTCGAGGTTATTGCCACAATATTCCTCTTCCCCTATGAGCGAGTTGTAAGGAAAATAAATTTCATGGTTTGGAAATCAATTTTATTGCATTTTTTTGCAATAGTCAAAGAGATGGCAGGAGAGGGTACTACCTCCGATATTCGGTATAATTTATTTCCCAAATCAATAACTATAGAATGAGGCCTAAAATCATACACACCATGTCACCTCCACAAGTATGGTTGGCCCAATAATACATCAGCTACATTAAGAGGAGAAACATCACAGAATACCTCATCCGTGAATGGCTTGATGATGTAAGAAAGGCGGCACTGTTGGCGGACACGGAGATCTCTTCCAGGTTTAAGCCACCCGATGGTATACAACTGTAGGTGTGTTATAGTTAGTAGGTTGAGGCGCTTCATGAACTTTTCTGAAATGACGATCTTTTGGCTTCTTCTATCAATGAGGAATTGCAACAGATAACCCTTTACCCACATCTTTGAATGGAAGAGGCACTCCCCCTCCTTTCAATCCTCGGGATCCTCCCTTTGGAGCTTGGTGGTGGCAACAATGGAACTGGGGTCTGTATCAATGATTTTCTTCACTTTTTCATCTACCTTGTTTGGTTCTAGCTTGGGATCAAAACATGCATCTGATTTGGGTGCCTTCAGTTTGACCACCAATGGCTAATTGGCCCAACAGTCACTTGTGTTGTGAGTGGGGCTGTTATGAAACTCACACCACATCCGTGTGTCCTTCTTTTGGTTTTTTCTGTTGTTTTGTGTTGCCCCTCTTTGTCTTTTCCCCATATTCTGTGGTTTGAGGGCGCTTTCCCCGGCTTCAGATTTGCGGATCGAAAGTCTTACTTCTTCTGCTTAAATTGATGCTCGATCTTGGTGGCATGGCGACATGTTGTGCTAAGCGAGGTAATGTCGAGGAACTCCATTTCCTCTTAAAAGTGTCTGTGAAGAGAGTTGCAGTACTTGAGCACCAAATGTCTCTCAGAATATTTAATACCCAAATTTGTGCATAGGGCATGGAAACAATTCGTCAGTTCATGCACATCTTGATCCCTTTGTTGCCACAACATGGTCCATTGGATGTATTTCTCCTCATATCTCCCCACAGGGTAATATTGTTCCTTGATGTCATCTCGGAATGAATTCTAAGAGGGTGTGGCCGAGAACAAATAGGGTTCCCTCTCGTCCCTTTTCTCACAGCTTTATTCCCATGACTCTTTGACATGGGGGTGGCTTTGAGAAGTGTAAAAAAAATATTTTCTCGGTTAGGGAAATCATGGACCGAGAAATACCCTTCGAGAAAATTCAACCATCTATCTATGACGTCTACATCTATCTAGCCTTCAAATACATGAATGTTGAAGTTGACCTATACCTTAAAAGGAGTGGCACCTCCAGTGATCCGGATTCATGCAGGAACACAACAGAACATAGAAATAACCATGAACATAGAGATGCAGCGGAAATAATGCTTCATTTTATTAATAAAAGAATGAATGCAATAAGCTTACAGGCATAATGGAAATAAAATAGCTAGGGTGCTGGTAGTGAATCTCTAAGAAGAGATTTAATGGCTACAAACCTCTGAACTGTGTTACAATGAGGCTCAAGGGCCTATTTATTGTTGAGAAACAATGTAGAATCTGAAACATCCAAAAACCTAACCGTAGGAGATGAGGCGCCAAAACTGTGGGCGCTCGTTTGGGTAAACTGGTGGTTCAACTTCCCGGGGGCGTAACTTTGGCACCCGATCTCCATTTTACGTGCTCAATACCTTGTTAGAAAGATCTATCTGAGGAGTAAAAGTTTTTAACGAGCAAAATCGGTCCATGGACCCATGTTGCTCTCCGTCTTGCCAAAACAATGTCATTTAGGGCCTCAAAACGACTCCAGAAGTTCAGGACCCAAAAAACTGCTAAAAATAGTAAGTTTTGTTGCAATTTAAAAATTGAAAGAACTGATGGTGGGGGTTCAAATGGAATAGGTGGGTGGCCACCAATATCCACCTGGATCATTACGGCCGCGAAACGGCTCTGGGAGTGGAGGACCCGAAAACCTGCTAAAAATAGTAAGTTGTGCTATATGTGAAGAGCTACAAGAATTGATGGTGCTAGTCCAAATGGAGTAGGTGGGTGGCCAATGATATCTACCTGGATCATTCCTCCCTCCTTAGGAAGCAATGGTCCCCATTGCGTTGAGATCCTCCATGAGATGAGGCAAATTCTGTTGAACTAAGTATTAGATGTGTTGAAGATGTCAAGGACCTGCAGGTGGACATCCTGGATGCATTTAGTAAATTTGGTTTCTTTATCAACCTCAGACAATACATGTCTGGATTCTGTATGTGTAGTTGCAGGATGCATGGCAACATCAGGCGGTGGTGCGTTGGGAGTCAGATCAATGGTGTGCTTGTCCTGACAGTGTAGAGGAACCTCTATGAGTGAGGGGAAAACTTCCTAATATTCCTCCATGACTTTGTCCATCTGCTGCAGCCATGCAAGGGAGCCCTGTTTTGAGGTTGTGGCCACAATACTTTTCTTTCCCCGTGAGTGAGTTGTAAGGAAAATTAATTTCCTATTTTGGGAAACAATCTTACTGCGTTGTTTTGCAATAGTCAAAGAGATGACACGAGGCGGTACTACCTCTGGTATCCTGTACAAGTTATTTCCCAAAGTAATAATAACAGCACGAGGCTTAGACTCATACACAGCATGTCGCCTCCACAAGTATGGTTGGCCCAATAATACATTAGCTACATCAAGAGGAGCAACATCACACAATACCTCATCCGTGAATGGCTTGATACTGTATGGAAGGCGGCACTGCTGGCGGATGCAGAGATCTCTCCCTGGGTGGAGCCACCCGATGGTATACGACTGCGGGTGTGCTATGGTTGGTAGGCCGAGCCGCTTCACGACCTCTGCTGAAATGAGGTTATTTTGGCTTCTGCTATCGACAAGAAACTGCAGCGGAGAACCCTTCAACCACATCTGCGACTGGAAGAGGCACTCCCCCTCCCGTGGATCCTCTAGACCCTCCTTTTGGATCTTGGTGGTGGAAACAATGGCACTGGGATCCACATCAATGATCTTCTTCCCTTTGTCATTGCCTTTGTCTGGTTCTAACTCAGGATCAGAAAATGCATTTGATTCGGGTGCCTTTATTTCAGCCACCAAAGACTGTTTGGCCCGACACTCGTTGGTGCTGTGAGTGGGGCTATTATGAAATTAACACCACTTCCCTATGTCCTTCTTTGGATTTGTGGTGTTGTTCTGAGTCGCATTGCTTTGTACTTGCCCCTTGTTCTTCTGTTCGAGAGCCCCTTTTAGATTCGTAAATCCAAAGTCTCGCTTCTTCTGCTTAAATTTCTGCTCCATCTTGGCGTCATAGCGATATGTCGTGCCAAGCAATGTAATGTCGAGGAACTCCATTTCCTATTGAATGTGTTTGTGTAGACAGCCGTGGTACTTGAGCACCAAATGTCTCTCTGAATCTTTAATGCCCAACTTTGTGCGCAGGGTATGGAACATATTCATCAGTTCATGCACATCTTGATCCTTTTGTTGCCGCAGCGTGGTCCATTGGATGTATTTGTCCTCATAGCTCCCCATGAGGTAATAATGTTCCTTGATGCTGCCTCGGAACGAATTCCAAGTGGGTGTGGCCGAGAACAGAGAGGGTTCCCCTTCGCCCTCTTGCTCACGGTAGGTTTCCCACCAGTCTTTGACATGGGGGGCGGCTTTGAGGAGTGAAAAAATAATCTTTTCTCGGTCAGAGAAGTCATGGACCAAGAAATACCCTTCCAACAAATTTAACCATCTATCTACAGCATCTGCATCTATTTTTCCTTCAAATATAGGAATTTCAAAGTTTACCTGTACTTTGAAGGGAGTGGTGCCTCCAGTGTGGCTGTTGGATGCAGATGCGCCATATGTGGGCAGTCATTGAAGGATTTGAGCAAAGTTATCCATCATCGCGTTCCTTTGTTTCTCGAGGGCCTCCTCAAGAAGTATTTTGATAGGATCTCCTGCTCCCTCGTCTTTCTTTTCTTCCGCCATGGGAGGTCGTCGGGGTTTGCGAGGCTGATCTTGCAATGGTTCAACCAGATCGAGCCCTAACTGCTTATACCTTGACTGTGTTGGGGACATGCAAAGAAAAACAAAGAAAGAGCAGACCGGCTCTGATACCACTGATCTGGATTTATGCAAGAACGCAACAGAACATAGAAATAACCATGAACATAGAGATGCAGCGGAAATAATGCTTCATTTTATTAATAAAAGAATGACTGCAATAAGCTTACAGGCATAATGGAAATAAAATAGCTAGGGTGCTAGTAGCGAATCTCTGAGAAGAGATGTAATGGCTACAGACCTCTAAACTGTGTTACGATGAGGCTCGAGGGCCTATTTATTGTTGAGAAACAATGTAGAACCTGAAACTTCCAAAAACCTAACTCTAGGAGATGAGGCACCAAAACTGTGGGCGCCCGTTTGGGTAAACTGGTGGTTCAACTTCCCGGGGGCGTAACTTTGGCACCCTATCTCCGTTTTACGCGCTCAATACCTCATTAGAAATATCTATCCGAGGAGTACAACTTTTGAATGAGCAGAATCAGTCCATGGACCCATGATGCTCTTCGTTTTCCCAAAAAAATGTCGTTTAGGGCCTCAAAACGGCTCCAGAAGTTTAGGACCCAAAAAACTGCTAAAAATAGTAAGTTTTGTTGCAATTTGAAAATTTAAAGAACTTATGGTGGGGGTTCAAATAGAATAGGTGGGTGGCCAACAATATCCACCTGGATCATTAAGGCCCCGAAACGGCTCTGGGAGTGGAGGACCCGAAAACCTGCTAAAAATAGTAAGTTGTGCTGTATGTCAAGAGCTGCAAGAATTGATGGTGCTAGTCCAAGTGGAGTAGGTGGGTGGCCACCGATATCCACCTGGATCATCCAGAGTGGCTACACGATGTATATATGTCACCCGTTGGCAGCTATTGAAGGATCTGGGCAAAGTTATCCATCCTTGCGTTCCTCTGTTTCTCAAGGGCCTCCTCTAGAAATATTTTTATAGGATCTCCTACTTCATCATCTTTCTTTTCATTCGCCATGGGAGGTCTTCGAGGTTTATGAGGCTGATCTTGCAAGGGTTCAACTAGATCGAGACCTAACTCCTTATACCCAGACTGTGTTGCAGACATGCAAAGAAAAGTAAAGAAAGACCATACTACTATGGTACCACTGATCTAGATTTATGCAGGAATTCAATAAAATATATAAATAGACATAAACACAGAGATGCAATGGAAATAAAACCACATTTCATTAATAACAAATGACTGAAATATGCTTACTGACATAATGGAAATAAACTAGCTATGGCACTGGTAGTTTATCTTTGAGAAGAGATGTGGCAGCTATAGGCCTTTGAACTGTGTTAGAATGAGGCTCAAAGACCTATTTATTGTTGAGAAACAATATAACACGCTAAACATCCAAAAACCTATCCCCAGGAGATAAAGCGCCAAAACTATGGGCTACATTTGGGTAAAATGGTACATCAATCTTCCCGGGGACGTAACTTTGGCATACAATCCTCGTTTGATGGGCTCAATACCTTGTTAGAAATATCAATTTGAGGAATACAACTTTTTATTGAGTAGACCAATTTTGCTCCTGTATTTCCCAAAAAACTTCGTTTACGGCCTCAAATGGCTCTGAAAGTTCATGAATCAAAAGCTACTAAAAATAGTCAGTTGTGATGAAAATGAAAAACTGAAAGAACTGATGGTGTGGGTTCAAATGGAATAGGTGGGTAGCCACCAATATACACCTGGATGATTAGGGCCTCAACATGGGTCCGGAAGTTCATAACGTGAAAAACTGTGAAAAATAGTAGGTTTTGTTGAAACTAAAAAACTGAAAGAACTAATGGTGTGGGTCCAAATGGAATAGGTGGGTGGCCACCAATATCCACATGGATCATCAAACAAGGTTTCCAACTGTCTCCAACCCTCTTAGTTATATATATCGACAAGATTGAAGAGTGGCTAAATTTGCAAGGGGGTGACAGTATCCATTCGGGAAATTTTGTTATAAAGCTTCTTTTATAAGCAGATGACCTTATTCTAATTTCTAAATATTCTCTTTGTTTGCAAGAGCACTTAATTTCCCTTGAGCACTTTTGTAGAAATGTGGGGATGCAAGTCAATACGATCAAAACCAAAGTAGTGGTTTTCTATACCAAAGTAAAACTTAACGAGCATAAGTTTCACTTTGAAGGAAACATTCTGAAAGAAGTTACGGATTAAAAATACATCGGAATTGACTTCAACAGAAATCTAATATGGGATGGATGTAGAAAAAATTAACTTTTGGGGGTTTGAAAGCATTATATTCTTTTCAAAATAAGTGTAGATAGGGAGAGTTATGCAACTTGAAAACCTATCTAACTCTTTTTGGATTTTTAATAATTCTGGTGACTCTCTAGAGTTGTGAACTGGTGGCCAACAATACATCCGACATCCAGTGGAAACAAATTGAGAAAATTCAAAAGTGTTTGATTAAAAAAAAGCTCAAAATTAAAAGTGCAGCTCCTTATGCTATATTTTGAAGTCAAACATGGGTTGCTCCTATTGAAGTAATAGCTATGGTGCGGGTCATAAGGTATTTTAAAAAAATGAGAAAATGGAATATGCAAGATGGCCTAAGGTTGTGTTTAATGAAATATTGGGCACAGGAAAGAAGACTTGGATTCAGCAAAGTAACAAATGGATTAGAAAATGGGGCATTTTATTGACATGTGTCCCACAAAAAGTAAAGAGATAAAAGCTTTTGTTTATCGATAAGTTCCAGAAAGGTACTTGGGAGAAGGAGCTAGGGAGAAAGAAAAAGTATAATATTGAAGAGTTTAATCCTAATCATAATCATCATCAAAAAGCGTATATACGGTCCACTATTTCTTGGAGAGCCAAAATTATTATTGCTCAAATAAGGACTAATTTGCATCAACTCTGTTGTCACGAAGCATGGCGCTCGAAAAGGCCAAAAGAAATGTGGGAAGATAGAGTATGTACTTTTTTCTCTTCTGGAAAAATGGGAACAGAAAAGAATTTCATTTTAGAATGTGAGGCCTTCAAAGACAACAAGGAAAGTTATGCACATATTTTGGCATCTATCCCTTGGGATATTATATTTAGTGTGGGCTTTGTCAAAAAGTCATGAGAGTTTATTGTGAAACTTGATAGGAAAAGGGAAGAATACAAGAGCAAGATAGAGAAGCAATTTGTCCCATAGGTTATATTTAGCCTCGTGGACGTTAAAATAACTTGTTCTTCTTGTACTATTTGATAATAATTTATTATAATGTATTCATTAATAAACAAGGATGCTCTCTATTACTAGTTTCTATCTATGAATGTGGATTGGCTCTCTTGATTGGGTAGTGATCCATTTGACTAATGATCCATAAGGGGGTAGGCTTCCATAAGGGAAAAATACTCATCATCTTCTTGATACATTTAATAACTTATAAGAAATCTATCTCATAAGAAATTTATTGCATTGATATGGGCTCTACAACTTAATATAAGATGTGTTGACATTAAACATTAGAAATTAGAAAATAATGATTAAACATAAAGATTTTTTTAAATTATTATTTTTTTTTATTGTAATTTTTTTTATTAATGATAATATACATATCACATTAAAATAAGTGCATTGTTAAGGTGTCCTTGCGATATATTTAAATTTAAATCAATTTTACCATATAAATTAAAATAATTATCGTATAACTATATTTAAATTTAATCAATAAGCACATCAAAGTTTCATATTTACAATATAACCAGATTCTTAAATAGGATATTATTAACATCCAAATAGGATTTATTACAATATCATGGGCCAATACCATGGCTTATCAATATCACATGCCCAAAAATAGTAACTCATTTTAATATCAAAATATTTTATAAATATTTTATCTTAATTAATTTTGTAGCATGTATTTAAATTAAAACTTAATACTTACAATAAACTTCCAATAGGACAAGATTCTTAACCATGGATATTAACCCATATTTTACAATAGTCATTATTAACTTGTACATAGGCTTTGTTAGAATACCATGGGCAAGTAACATGTCTTATATATACCACTTGCCCCAAAACCTATAACTTATTTCAAAATCAAAATATTTTATAAATATTTTATTTTTGCACGAGATGCCTTGTGAGCCCACTATGGTAGAGATGTTGTAATGCAATGCTTAACATTTTTACGAAGTCAAATTACATAAAAATAAAATAAAATAAAATAATAATGTAATGAAAATATTTTAACTCGATTAAAATAAAATAACATGAATAAATGAAATAAAAATAACCCTATAAAAACAAAATAATAATTACAATAAAAATGGCCCATGGTATTGATAACCCATGATATTGATCCATGGTATTTATATGGAATGTAGCCTATTTAAAGGGGGGAATTAAACCAACTTAAATTCATCTTTACTCTATATCTACCACATTCGAAGAGAGATCAAACCTCTGGGAATTAAGATAATAATTTTATTTTATTACACTTTTTAGAGTAAATCTAAATTTAAAATGGTATATAAAAAATGGTGTAGTGGTGTAAATGTTTATAAACATTTACACATATACTTATTTTTAAAATAATAAAAAATTTAAAATAATTTACTAGATATTCTCCACATTAAATGTAAATATATTGTAATGTTGTATAATAAAATAAAATTGAAATTATATTAAAAATAAAATAAAATAATTGATTATGATTGTTATCAAAGTTAAGCAAATTACAGAAAGATAAAAGTAAATTAATAATTAATATTTATAATGATAGTTATAATTATAACTAATAATAAAACTATTAACTATAAATCTAACAAACTTGTGTGGAGTCAAATCTATAGAAATACAAATTTTATTTAAAGTGAACAGAAATATTAACCCTTCTTCACAATGAGTTAATATGAAGTTAAGATAAACCTTCTAATCCAAATTAGAATTCAAACTTAATAACTATGTTAAAAACCCATTAATTTACAAATAAAATAGTCAAATGGCAGAACCATTGTCGGCTTTATACCATCAAAATAAGTGAACGTGAATGTTTATGTATATATAATTCAAATATCTATTCAAAACAACAATACAGATCTATCGCTTCATATTTCTTTATCAGATCCCTTGACGTGCGGGAAACTTCATATCTCTTTGTTGAAAATTTTATAGTATTTGAGTTAGGTCATTGGTAAAGAATGGAAGAAGGTAACATAAGAAATGATACAAACCGTTCTGACTATTTTGGCAGGGAAACGGTTCTCGGTATTCTGAGAGACCTGGAACCTGCACTAATCGCAGCAGAGGCAACAACCATTGATTTAGATGTAGATGAAGAGGATTCAATGTCTGGTTCTCAGTATTCAGTGTTTGGTGAAGATGTAGACGCTGAGGATTCAGTGTCTGGTGAAGATGTAGATGCTGAGCATTTGGTGTCCAGCGTGACTATTGGTACAAGGGAATTGCTGGATGTCACACAGAATGTTAGTGTACGTGAGTTGGACGAAGAGTGGCTGGAAGAGAGCATAGATCGGAGGAGAGGCAGAAACGACGATACTGAAAATGAGGAGAGTGATGAAGACTATATGGTAACGCTTAGGTTGGCGGAGAATGTAATCGTCCTCAGATATATAGAGGATTTTCGCCCACAAAACGTCGATGAACTCGTTGATTTCGTTAGAATTCAAATTATTTGGAATTCAGAATTCACGTGGCGTGAGATCAAACAGCATCTGGAGAATGATACATATCAATTCAATTTCAAATATGAAGCAGTCCGTATTGGCCTCATTGACTCTTCATACGACTCAGATAGTAGTTTTACAGACGACTCAGAAGAAGATGAAACAGAAGAGGAGGAAGTGTGGGTAAATAGCAGTGTTCGTACAGCACTTGATGCGTTGCCCTCAGTTATATTAAGTTGCCAAGAAAACGAAAGTGAGGATGCGGTCACCTGCCCTATCTGTCTCGAAACGTTTTCCACAAGTGATTCTGCAAAACAATTACCATGCAAACATAACTATCATGCAAAGTGCATTTTGTTATGGTTTGTTCGTAAGCATTCATGTCCAACATGCAGACGCCGGTTTGTGTTGGTCCAAGACAAGCTTGTACTTCTCAACTTAAACGAATCAACTTGAATATTAGCGGAACCAAGTAGAATATTATTTTGAACTTGGTAGTTCTAGTTTGCTAGCTTATGGAATGACAAATATTTGAATTAATTTGATGTTACAGTTTAAAATTATTATACTTTGTAAATATAGTAATAAGGCGATGTTGTTTTGTTTATTATCGATTATCTAATATCCATTTAGAATGCCCTCTAAGGACCCTAGGGTTGTGAATTGATATTTAAATAATATTTCTTTCTGCTTCTTATTTAGTATGTAATAGATAAATTCTTGTGCCTCTAGTTTCATGGGTATCTAAAACCATGATTTTTAGTTTACCTAAATATTGATTAGTTTGTGGAATTTTCTATTCGGTTAGCTCTCCGTCTAATGTAGTTAACATTGCAAGAGTGCTACTAGAATTACAAAAATGCTACTAGAATGTAATTCTAGGTGAAGCTTCTAATGTCTCCAACTCTATGGTGTCTACATATTTTGAAATGATAGGTTGCATAGAAACTTGTGCTTCCCTACTTAATGATCATAATGGGCAATTGAAGGAAGGGATTGGTTCAAATTCAAGATTCTAGACTACTAGTTGAAATTTGTGATATGTGATATTACCTTTATTTATATTATGTTTACACATATTATCCTGAAATCCACTTTAACATTCCATTTGATAGACACTTATGGGAATACATCCTCTATCTTCATGTTTACTTGTTGGGGCTTGAGAATTTTACTACATGAGTTCCTCCTCCCATTGTGGTCATTTACTTGTGAGGGAATGTGGGATTCTTATGTAATATATGGATAAGGTAACATAATTCATGTTATCATGAGATTTATGCAAAAGGGATTATTCTCTAAATCCACTAGGAATAGCATACTTAGTGTTCTAGATGACATATTTTCTTATGCTATGTGTTTGTATTTACTTTAGAAGTTATAAAGGAATTAGCATATATAATAAAAATTGAATAGTATCACACAACTTTTTCACCTACCAAACATTAATATGGACATTGATGGATGTTTGAGCTATCTAAGAGCCCTCATACATGACCTAAATAATAATGAAGAGCCCTCCAAATTGTCATTAGCCACTTCTTTACATACAGTTGTTACATCCATTGCTAATTCCAAATATCCATTAACTAAAATTTATAATTATAAGGCTAAAATATTTGAATATTATAGGAAACTTCTCAATAAAAACCAATTTAAAAACCTAAACATTTCCATTCAAGAATTGATGACATTGTTTATTGACTTCAGAATCCAATTATCAGTTGGAGTTGATTATTTGTACTCATTTCCTTTGTCCCCATGACAATTAAATCAAAATATGAAATCAAGCCAAAGTCATCTAAATGTGAATCCTTCATAATATTTTTACATAACCTTGGAAGAATCCAGCAACAAATGAAATGTTTGGTCTCTTGGTGGGAAGATATATATTGTTTCCCAAAACATATATATCTAGGACGGTTACGTTCCAAAATTCATTGTAGGTGAACTTCAAATTTTGTTTCTTTACTTTAGGAGGGTTACATTCTACCAAAAGAAACCTTGTTCATAATTATTCAATGTACTTATTTTGGGAGATAAATATGTAGTTTAATTGTTGATTCACTTCAATGTTGAAGTAGTATGGAAGATGTCCCAAATCCATTATTCAACTCATTATTTTTGGATGCAATATAGATCATTTAATTGTTCCCCGTCATCAACTTACACTAGAAGATATAGAAATAGTTTGTCAAACCATATTAACCAATAGAGTTGTATCATAAAGAATAAAATGTTTGAGATTCAAATTTCAGAATATTTTCAATTAACTTTTAACACCATGCTTATGATCATTGCATTAGGCCATATAAGAATTAAATGAGTTTTCACACTTTTTGTTCTTGTCTCTTTACAAAAAAATCTTCCAATTAATACATGAAACATCCTCTTTCAAGTATCATTTCATGAAAGTAGTCTTCACATCTATTTTATGAAGTTTGCATCCATTTTTTATAGTAAACTAAAAGAGAATATGGATGATGGCTGACATTGTTGTATGATAACAATTCTAATCATAATCAATGCCTTCATTTTATGAAAATAATTTTTTCATTGACCTTTCTTTGTACTGATCAAGTGAACCATATAATTTGTACCTTTTCTTGTAGACACACTTGCAACTAATTGGTTTAGTTACAAATAAAGAATCCACCAACTTCCATGTACCATTATTAATACGACCACCGTAATTATAATTATTAGTGTCTTATTTCAAACGAATTTGGTTCAAAATTAGTTGATAAATTCAATTTGAAATCATTTGAAAAATTTGTTTCATCTAATGAAGAAAGTCAATTATGAGGTCAATCTAACTAATAAATTATGATCAAACATGTTCAAGTAGTCCTCTATTAAGTTCAAGTAAATTCAAAATTCTTCCCTTCAGAATTGACCCTCTATGATATCAAATTTTGACCTCCCAGAATATTCCTATAAACTATACCTCCCTAGAATTTCAGCCCAAATTTTCAGCATATCTAGAATGTTACTCAATAACTATGAAAAAATAAATTCACTAGAATGAGGTCTATAGAGATACAAGTTAGAGATGAATTCATCCTTCTTGTCCTTTGTTCTTCTTCTCCTTATCTTATAATCAAAGAATTTGTCTTTTCTTGTGTGAGGTCTAATGGTACCTTGAGGAGGAGGTATATCTCTCAATATATAGTGGTATTGCTATCCAAATGGGTTTGTCTCTTCACTCTGGATGAATTGACGAATTGATCCAAAAATTCAAAATTCAAAATTTCAAATTTTCTCTAAATCAGATTTTAAGAAAGTGTCTCATAATAATTATTTCAAGGGCTAATCAAAGAAAACTACATGAATAACATGTCTCACAATTACAGAAATCAATTAAAATATAAATTATCAAGCATGACCATAACTACAGAAATCAACAACCTCCATGGTGTGTGATTGAACCTATGGTTCTCATCTTTCCAACCTCATTATAATGAACAAATTCAAGTATTATGTCGTGGTTGGAACTTCATGATGGAGATATTGTGCTCTAAATGGAGATTTTAGTATTCATAAAAGATATGGATCCTCCATTCAATATTTGGGATTGCAATATCAAATTCATAATAAATAAATATGTGTTGGATAGTGTAATTATTGATGTCAATAAAGAAACATTGTTCCAGAAGCCTTAGTCTAAGCAAGCTCTAATATTCTCTAAATAAAAAATTATATGATGGTGATAAAACCCTCAATTATTAGAAAAATCCCTATGTATCAAACTCTAGCAATTAGTGGTATAATTATAATTTTTTCATGGTAAAAATCGAAAAGCGATCTATTTTATGATTTGATATACCTAAATACTTGAATTCAATTCGTTTTATCTTCACTAGGGTTGATTGGAAATTCTTCCAAAAACTAGGAATTCTATTATACAATTATATTATACACATGGAATTGAATGAGGGCTCTGCACATAACAAACAAAACAAAACATGAAGAAGCTAAAGTAGATTAGAAATTTGGATTGCAAGTTGTGGAGAATCAGTGTGATTTTTTTTGTAACCTGTGGTGTTTATGGTGTTTGTAGTTTTAATTCTATGAGACCTATTTGTGATTTTTCTATTGATGGCAGACCTAATAAACTATTGGAGTCTAATAATCCTTGAAATGGATGTTTAAAATTAGTGCCTCTTGGTGCTTGCAGGGAAAGAGTCACTATACATATAGTGAAGATAATTGTTCTATATGGTATTTTTCCTTCTCATAATTATAAAGGCTCTCAGAACTGTAAGGATAAAAGCTTGAAGTATGATTTATGTGTTGTTGCAACAACCATGACTATGAGTCTAAATTATGTAAACTGAAGAGAACATAATTCATTAGTGGGTATGCTTATGTTTTTCTACTACCATGTTGTTCTTGCAGAAATGTCTTGTGCCAAAGGCTATTCCTTCTGATATTATTCCACATAAAATAAACAATTCATATTCAACTTTAATACAAAGGTTGGCTCAATAGTCCATCAAATTTCGTTTCACATATAAAAACAAGTATAAATACATAGTCATACTCATATATGAAAGAAGAGGATATAGAAAGGATGAAATTTAGTGAATATTTTGTGTTTGGGTCTTGATCTATATGTTGTGTAAACCATGGTCCTGTAGTTTATAAGAAGTTAAGACCTAATATAAACTTGTGAACACAGGATTATATTTGGACATGTTATCATTAGAGTTGTGTCAAAAGTAGAGTTCATATTTGTGGGACCTGTGGAGACCTATGGTGGCACCTTTTTCAGATCTTCTTATAGCTAAGACCTAGAGTTTATAGTTCTGGAAGAATATAGTCTTACAGGCTCCTAAAATCTACAGTTCAGACTTATATATTGAAATATATTGGACCTGAGCCTTGTCATGTTCTCCGAAGTGTGGAGGACATCCATTCGACCTATGGAACCATCTTAGAAGACATATGGAATTATTTAAAAATCTTCTACTACATTGGAGACTTTTGGAAAGAGTAAAATTTTTGAGATTTTTGAATACCTCTCAATTTGTACCTAATATCTCGATCAATACATAAAAAAATACATAAAAAAATTCTTACAAGAGATCGACTTGTTGGAGACTTTGTGAATTATACAATGATCCCAATCTTCTCTTGTCAACATAACTAGTTAGAAGCATAGACTTTGGATTATTTAACCGTGTTACTATTTGGAAGCTTTTCTTTATAAATTTTTGGTGGAAGTTTCAAGAATAATTGAGCATACTTTCTAAGGGATTTTGATGATTTATAAAAAAAAATCTTGTGGGGTAATTTGGATTTGAAGGTTAGCTTTGGAGCAGAATGTATACATTTATTATAGGCTATACAACAGAAGTTATGAGAAATAATTGCCTCTATCAAGTATCTTTTCATGAAAGTAGTCTTCACATCTAGGTTACTAAATTTTCATCCATTTTTTAGTCTTAAGGAAAATATAATGTGATGATGTCTCAGGTTTTTGTCGGAGAACAAGTCTCATCATGAGCAATGCCTTCTTTGTATGAAAATATTTTTTCCATGACCCTTGATTTGTGCTTGTCAAGTGAACCATATAATTTGTACCTTTTCTTGTAGATCCACTTGCATCCAATTGGTTTAGTTAGAAATATAGCATGCAACAACTTCCATGTCCCATTATTAATAAGATCATCATATTTATCATGAAAAGTATATTATTCCAAAGGAATTTGGTTCAAAATTAGTTGATACATTCAATTCGAAATCATTTGAAATATTTGTTACATATACATCAACTAAATTATAAATATCTACATCACCTCTATTGATTTTTCAAGTACAGTTGATAAAATACTAATAATTACTTAAAATGATGTAGATCTTATTTCAACAATTCATGATTATCATTAAGAAATTACCCTTTATATATTCAACCATAAAACTGCAATGACAGTACATATCATAATTCACAAAGAGGACACAATATTTACCCTAAAAAAACCCACTTGGTTGAAACCCAACAACCTTTCCTTAGTGAAATTCTTCATTTCAACAATAGATACATCTAATGAACCTAGTCAACTTTGTGATCAAACTAACCAAAAATTTATAATCAAACCTATTCAAGTAGCCCCATATTTAATTCAAGTCAATTCAAACTTATTCACTTCAACATAGGCCCTCTTTGATGTCCTTAAGTTGAATCTGGACCTCGTAGAATATTCCGAGGCCTCCCTACACTTTCAGCATGCCCAAAATTCCAGGTTGTAGAGAATGTTGCCCATAAAATACCCAGCATACTTCTCTGTGAATTCCTCTCTCATCTCAATAAAATTTCCCCCCACCTCCAGTTCATTATGGATCTTGAAGAGTACTTATCCCTTGCATTCCTAGATGTCATCATCTCATGACTTTCTCACGTATCCCTTACCCACCAAATATTTTGAAAGAAGACCCACACTGATAGGTATCAACATGCTAATTATCGCAACCATAATCCTCATAAATATGCCATTCTTAAAGCCTTCGTCACTCTACCCATTCAATTCTACTCCTCCCAATCCTTTCCAAATGAAATAACACATCTCAATAAAGCTCTTAAGTCTAATGGTCACTCAAATGCCCATATTAGCAGAGCCTTCCATTCTCACCTCCATCCCTACCCTAAAAAATACCTGTGCACCCCTCCCTTAGCCAAAGTTACCTTTCCTTAAATTCAAGTAGTTACCGATCAATTATGTAAGATCCTTTCTTGGAAGAACATAAAAACCTTTCTCAATCCCAATAAAACCGCCAACAGCCTCTTTAGAACAACCAAGGATAAACATGATCCTATGACACGTCTCGGAGTCTATGAAATGTCCTTATCCTATAGAAGGTATTAAATCGGACAAACTACAAGGTCCTTCAGAGCCCGAATAAAAGAACACATGGGTGATACCATCCACAACTGCACTTCAAAATCTGCCATTGTTGAACACTCCCATTCTACCAAGCACCTTATTTGTTTTGACAAGACCAAAATATTAACATATGCCCCATTTCACACCAATCTTGTCATTACATAAGCCCTCGAAATCAAAGAGAATCCTATAAACAATTTTAATCATAATGATGGTTATCATTTAAGCTAGTCCTCGCAACCCACCACCTATTTCTTATCATTTAAGCATGGTTCCTATAATTCAAAATCCAACTCTCCTTAATCTTCCCTTCCCCTTAACAATACTCCTTCCCCATTACCTTAGAGAATTATTCCCTTAATTACTATTTTTATATTTATATTTCTATATTTCTATATTTTTGTTTACTATTTTTCCTAATGAAAAATCCTTCCACTTTTTCAATAATCTAAATTCTATTGTTTTCCTTTATTGATTAAAAATGTATACTTTCAACAAAATCTACATAAAAAATTTTAGATTCAACTTACTTTACATCAAAAATTTAATATATTACCTTCTTTGATCTTAATTTAGAGATTTCCCCCTATATTAACAAAACCCTTTCTTAATACATATATTTATAATTCTCATTTTATTGTTTACCTCCTTTTTTGAACTTTTATCAAAGATTAGGTAATTTTTAATTCTAATTTTATGTTATTCTGATTTTGATTTCAGTAACTATTTATTTCTATTCTTCTTACCTTAGTTAACTAATAATCAATGATTGCTCCAATAACAAACATTTTAGTGAATTTTTTATTTGATTATTTAATTTAGTCAAACTTTTCATTTTTCTAACCTGGTTTAATTCTTTTTTTATTCAACATTTATATAAAATTAATTAATTCCAAAGGTTAATTCCATTTTATCCCCTTTTATTGAATTGTGTGCAAATAATTTTAAGAAAAATCTATTTATTTAATTCTTTATAAAATCCCCAAATATCTCCAATAATAATTAGTTTTCTTTTGTAGTCAAATGTCTCAACGTTCCCTTTGGTCTCCAATTCTCTAACAACTAATTTTTCCATTCCCTATATATATTTAAAGGTCAAGCACTATTTCTATCATCACCTAAGCTTCTTTCCGTTGAAGATGGTTGAATTTTCAATCGAAAATTCACGCCTTTGAGGTTTCTCCCCCTAAGATGGTTGAATTTTCAATCGAAAATTCATGCCTTTTGAGGTTTCCAGAAGCACTGAACACCATTATATATTACTACGATAAATTTTCACCTTCAACCACAATATGGTAAAGGTTTGCATCTGCTTCACTTTTGGTGAAGCCCAACCTAATGAAATAGTTTTTGATATTCATGTAGCAAGCATTGGTGATTGTTTCACTCCATACAACAGTTGCTTGAGTATGCAAACATGCGACTCTCTGTCAAAGGTCTCAAATCCTTCTTGCTGATATATGTACACCTCTTCCGTAATCAATCCATTGAGGAATGTTGTCTTCAAATCCAAGAGATGTATATTCCATCTCATCTACATTCAAAGTGCAATAATAGATCTAATTGAAGAGTACCTTCATAATGGAGAAAAGGTATCCTTGTAATCTACTCGTTGTACTTTAGATAACCCCTTCTCCACAAATCTAGCCTTGTATTTCTCCACAATCCCATAATTATAACTAGAAGTGTCTTATTTCAAAGGAAGTTGGCTCAAAATTAGTGGATAAATTAAATTTTAAATCATTTGAAACATTTGTTTCATCTACATCAACTAAATTATAGATATCTACATAACCTCTATTGATTTTTCAAGTACAATTGATACAATAACAAAATTTTAAAATACTAATGATTACTTCAAATGATGTATATCTTATTTTAAAAATTCATGTTTATCATTAATAAATTACAATCTAGATATTCAACCATATAACCACAATGATATTATATATCACAATGCACAGACATAACACAATATTTACCCTCAAAAAACCCTTTTGGGGGGGAAACCCAACAACAGTTTTCTTAGTGAAATTCTTCATTTCAACAAGATATACATCTAATGCAGCAAGTCAATTATGAGGTCAAGATAACCAATAAATTATGACCAAACATGTTCAAGTAGCCCTCTATTCAACTCAAGCAAATTCAAAATTCTTCCCTTTAAAATTGACACTCTATGATGTTAAAATTTTGACCTCCCAGAATATTCCCATAAACTATACCTCCCTAGAATTTCCGCATGCCCAAATTTTCAGCATATCTAAAATGTTACTTAAAAACTGTGCAAAAGTAAGTTCACAAGTATGAGTTCTAGAGAGATAGAAGTTGGAGATGAATTTATCCTTCTTGTCCTTTGTTCTTCTTCTCCTTAGCTTATATTCAAAGAAATCGTCTTTTCTTGTGTGAGGTCTAATGGTACCTTGAGGAGGAGGTAGATTTCTCAATATATAGTGGTATCTCTATCCAAATGGATTTGTCTCTTCACTCAGGATGAATTCATGAATTGATCCAAAAATTCAAAATTCAAATTTTGAAATTTTCTCTTTTAAATCACACATTAAGCATGTGTCTCGTATTAATTATTTCAAGGGAAAATCAATGAAAACTACATGAATAACATGTCTCACAATTACATTATGTATTTCAAGGGATAAAATATAAATTATCAGCAATGACCATAACTACAAAAATCAAAAACCTCGAGGGTGTATGATTGAACCTATCATTCTCATCTTTCCAACCTCATTATAATGAACAAATTAAAGTATTTTGTGGTGGTTGGAACTTCATTATGGAGATGTTGTGCTTTAAAAGGATATTTTATGTATTCATAAAAGATATGGATCCTCCATTCAATATTTTACATTGCAATATCAAATTCATGATATATAAATATGTGTTGGATAAAGTTATCATTGATGTCAATGAGGAAACATTGTTGAAGAAGCCTTAGTTGAAGCAAGCTCTAATATTCTATAAATAAAAAATTATATGATCGTGATAAAACCCTAGGTTCTTAGAAAAATCCCTATGTATCAAACCCTAGCAATTAGTGGTATAATCATAAGTTTTTAATGGTAAAAATGGAAAAGGGATATATTTTATGATTTGATATACCTAAATAATTTCATTCAATACGTTTTATCTCCACTAGGGTTGATTGGAAAGGCTCCCAAGAACTAGGAATTCTATTATACAATTATATTTTACACATGGAATTGAATTGAGGGCTCTACACATAGGAAACAAAACAAAACTTGAAGAAGCTAAAGTAGATTAGAAATTTGGATTGCAAGTTGTGGAGAATCAGTGTGATTTTTTTGTAACCAGTGGTGTTTATGGTGTTTGTAGTTTTAATTCTATGAGACCTATTCGTGAATTCCCTATTGATGGCAGACCTAATCAGCTATTGGAGTCTAATAATCCTTGAAATGGATGTTTAAAATTGGTGCCTCTTGGTGCTTGCAAGGAAGTAGTCACTATACATATAGTGAAGAGAATTGTTCTATATGGTCTTTATCCTTTTCATAATGATACAAGCTCTCAGAAATATAAGGAGCAATGCTTGAAGTATGATTTATCTTTTGTTGCAATAACCATGAATATGAGTCTAAATTATGTAAACTGAAGAGAACATAATTCATTATTGGGTATACTCGTGTTTTTTTACTACCATGTTGTTCTTGAAGAAATGTCGTGTGCCAAAGGCGATTCCTTCTCATATTATTCCACATAAAATAAACATTTCATAGTCATATTTAATACAAAGGTTGGCTCAATAGTCCATAAAATTTCCTTTCACATATGAAAACAAGTATAAATACATAGTCATACTCATATATGAAAGAAGAGGATATAGAAAGGTTGAAATTTAGTTAATATTTTTGTGAAACCAGCTCCAAAAAGAGAGTAAAAGAGATATCAACACCTTACAAATAAGCCACTTCGGGGGGGAAACCTCCAATACATTACATGACTGAAAAATTCTTTGATGATTCAAATTACAAAACGTCCTTTCTATATATAGGAGTCCATGGGGCCATAATGTAATCCTAGTAGGGCCACAATGTAATCCTAGCTGACCTAAAAATAATAATTTAAGGGCACAATAATAACAATATGGGGGTTACAAGGGTACAATAATAACAATAAGTGGGTTACACTAACAATAATAAGGGAGTATACTAGTAATATAGGGACCTAACATGCCCCTCTCCTTCAAAAACGTGTTTGTGGAGCGATAAAAAGGGTCTTTTTAACTCCTAATTACCTTCACATTAATTATCAACCCAGGGACGACTTTTTATTTCAAGAGTGTACTCAGTCTGAGGCGGCTATTTACTCAAGAGTAATGTTTTGTAGTATAGTGCTTAAAATGAAAAAGTAAATGAAAGCTGGAAACAAAATCTAATTGGAACAACAAGAAACTGAAATGTTCTAAACTAAATCATTCACTCAAACAACCATCAATCGAGGATACAGTAGCAATAACTCATTCCTCTGGATATTGATGCAATTGAAATCAAACCGGAACAAGACAATCAATCTGGGAACGAGGAAGAAATAACCAATGTTCTTTACAGTTGACAGTCCTGCTTTAAAGCAATTAAAAGGAAATCGAAATTGAACTAAAGCTGGCATTGAAAGTAAACTAGGAAAACTCTTTAAAAGAAAACTGTAATTAAAGGAATCTGAACAACAAACTCTAATTAATGGAAATCAACAACAAAATACCTTGAAGCCTAAATCATTCATTCGGAAAAATAAGCAATGTATCAGTCAAGGGTTCGACAACAATAGCCCATCCCTTTGGAAACTGATGGAAAGGAAATTAGAGCATGGACCACAGGTCTGGGAGCTAGGCAGTAAATGCCAAGGTTCACTACAGCCACATATCGTCTCTCACACCAAAGCAAAGATAATGTGAATAACAGGAAATGGAACAGCAGATTAAATATGAATGTATAACAATCCAAATCAAGCACGCAACACACTTATCATTAAAAGGGACAGTAATCCGAGCTTCGATACAATATGCATGAATCATAACTATAAAGTAACAGCAAGTGTAACGGAACAACAATCCCAAATAAACAACAGTCACAATTTAAGAATACATCATACAGTTGTACCGATTTAGGAACATATAGTGCGGTTAATCTGTAATCGAATGTCAATCTGTAAGGAACAGTAATGTTATATCAATTATCAAAAGGAACAGCAACGCGATACAAAGTTAAAATGATAACATAGCATTCCTGTTGCAGATAATGATAGTATCCAATCAAGTATATCTAATAGCGCTGATATGTAAAACAGTAAAGTGCGTCAGATTACTGAACAGAGTAAAAGAAAGAAATGAAACCACATGTGAAGCATAAAGATATAATACAGCAGCAGCGTACTCCACCAGAGGCTGGGCCCTTAGCCGCCAGCAGATGCTGCTGGGTTACTTCAGGATCGAAGATGGAATGGCAACTAGATTTATATTAAAATATCAAAGCAGAGTTACAGCGGATTACAACAAGAAGTCTCTCAATCTCTCATCCATTATCCATTCTCTCTGCCATCCTTAATTCTGAATCTCTAATTCATCCTCAATTCCATCATTCGAATCCCCAAAAATCATCCTCCAATCATCCCCAAATCATTCCCATCTCTGATCTCTGTTTTCATTTAAATAGAGAGAGATCAGAGAGCAGTTACAATAGAGATAACTACAACATGATTTCTATTACAAAATTGGATTTTTTCCAACCAATTGATAAACAAGAAGATATATTTCCATCCAGCTTTCAACAAGAGCAAGACGAATTTGGCTTTGCAGCTGAGATTTGGAGGACGGCCGCAACAACAAATCTCAGAAAATCGTGCTCAAAGAACCCTGCGTTTCTCTCAGTAAAAGCCGAATTTGGGCAAACCGTTCTTTACTAAAGTTAATTGGGTTCGTTCTGGACAAAACCCATGTTCCGGATTTTCCAGATTCTGCTTCATTTGCTCGAAATCTCAACCGCAAAACCGTCACTTCTTATTCCAACGAATTTCTGAGTTGGCACTTTTAATGATCAAATCTTCAATCTGGAAATTATCTTGGAGGCTAAAAATGGTGAATAATGTTACAAATGATTTATTAAAACTATCATTGATAAAATCATGCATAATCATCAATTTATTAGAAATAAAGTAGAATAAATAATATTCATTCATAGAAGCATAAATCATCATAAAATGGATTTATATAATAAATTATAATAAATGACATGATGAAGAATAGTAGAAATGGGTGGAATAAGTGTTTAAAAGTGATAATAATAATGGCATATTAACGGCCCAACATACCCCCACACTCAATATGTTGCATGTCCTCATGCAACGAAAACTGAATATATTGCATGTCCTCATGCAACCCAAAGACAAAAACCCATGTGTTAACCAAGCAATAAAAAAAAATATGTTCATCTCGGCTCATGAAATGGATAGAACAAATGAATTCTTCCTTAATTAATGAATATTCACTTTTAGTAATCTTGATGAAGGCATAACAATTTTTATATTGACATTCAACTATATGTATATATGAAGTTGCAACAAAATATGATATAAGTAACAACAAACTTCATTAACCATTTTCTCAAAAACTGCAAACCAGCTTTTGTTGAAATTTGGCAAGTAAATTTATAATATATGAATGCCTTTATGATCCAAAAATCAGACTGTTTTGATGCATGGATCATGAGATATAAACAAAATGACTGTAGCTTAGAGTGCATGATTTCCGAAATTTTATGAACCAATTTATCTTGAAATTGTCTGGGTTTGTATTAATGATACGTCTGTGTTTTCCAAAAATCACAACAATTGAGTTCATAGTTTTAAAAATATTATGGAAATCAATTTCTACACTGAAATTCTATGCCTTAAATGAGAAAGAAAATAGAAAACATCCATCATGTGTAGCAGTTCCTCCCCCTCTCTGAAAAATTAGCATGCCCTCATGCGATGCTAGAAAACAAATAGAGGTGGTTGCTACCAGCTGTTGAATTCTATGCTTGGTGTAAAACAACATGGAATAAGGGAGGTGTTGAGAATGAATAAGAATAGCAATGGATGATAAAGAATATGAATGGCATAGTCATAAGAAAGAAATGAATGAAAGCAACACTCCCCCAAACTGAAAGATTATATGCCGCTGAAAAAGGGGAAGTGGTAAAGATGTGGAATGAAGGATGATAAATAATGCTCAAAATGGATTTGAGTAAATTCTCCTAAATTCGTAATAAATCAGAAAATTATGCTATTTTACCTCAAGTTTTACCTCCAAAAATGTGGAATGACATATATGTACTGGCAGGTGTTGAAGCTGATGTAGGCAGAGTTGGTGCTGAAAGTGATGCAAAAGGTGGAATCCAGGTAAGCACATCATGTCTGAAGAATTGTTCACGTGCGCGAGCCTCTTCTGTTAAGTTCAATAGTGTGGTCATGCTATGAATAGAATTCTGCCCATACTTGTTATTTTCCTGCAAACAAAGCACTATTTGGCATACAATGTTCTTGAATCCATAGTGTAAGCAATAGATAAGATGCATGCAAAAATTTCAATCAGAAAAACTTATGTATACATGCAATACTAATATTTTGGCAAATCAAAAAGTGATGGTAGAGTGCAGTAATCATATCGCATGCAATCCCATAATGCATACATTCCCCCCTCCAATTGGAAAAGGAATTCCATGACCATAAAGCATATGAGAGGTGTTGTGCTGATGGCAAGGCAAGGGAATGAACAATATAGCAGTGAATGAAGCAGAGTACACATATAAATGATAGGATAGCGGGAGTTATGGTTATAATGAGAGAAGAGTGTGTAAAGGTAGTTATGAATAAGAGATAGGACGCTTTGAATTGATGATAGGTGATGAAAAAGAGAAAAAGAACAACAATATGCCAAAAAGATGCTTTACTGATAGTATGCTAGCTGAAAATGATGCGATTGATCATAAAAGAATTTCTCATGCATAAAGGTTCAAAACAGGGAAAAAGTTAAGGAAATAACTTCTCTGATAAAAAGAAAAAATAAGAAAAGGGTATTATAATAATAATTGACGATAATATATAACTTCAATACCATAAGCAGAGCTGCTGCTGCCAGCAGGCGTCCATAGCCTCGACAGGGGTGCTTTTTAACCCATATGAGCCAGGATCCTCAATTTATAAATGGAGAGTTACAGTGCTGTTCTACAGAAGAGATCAGTGTGCTGGCGTGGTAACCAGATAACCACACTGCCATTCATTGGGATGTAGCAAAAGTGATCAGGCCGGCTCGTGATGAGACCCCCTGTTCCAAGGATAATTTGACTATCCAATGGATCATAACCCTGGTGTGGTGGCCATAATGGGAATGTCACTTTCTTACAACCTTATGAACATGGTAGGCTGGCTCGTAATGAGACCCCCTATCCTCCATCTGTGAACAAAATTTTGTTGTTATTACACAATTTTATAATAAAAAGAGGGAGGCTCAGTACTCCTTAAGAGCAGGGATGGTGGAAGAAGTTGAACATGTCAATAGAAAAATATACTCATAATCTCATTTATTACAGACAGAGAAGATTATAATCCAGAAGGGTGGAACCAGCATGGTATTAAGATGATCAATCAATATCATGTTCAACAGAAAACAATGCAGTAAAGTAGTATATAAATAATTGTGTCCCTTTTGAAAATAATCTATCATCAAGGAGTTGTCTTGTTAAAGATCATAACGTGAATGATATTAACTTGCTTCAATAGAATCCATAATTCTTGTCCTCGTAAAAATAGTGTACTTCATGCCATGAAGGGGAATCAGTAAAATGTGGTTGAGATGAACTAGGAATAGTCCCACAAGACGAAGGAAGGGTTGCTCTCAAAAATACTCCCAAAGTGTTGTTATTTTGAATGAACAGCAAAAACACTCAAAAAGTGGTGTTCCTTAAAGGAAATGCACACAAAAAAAAGCAAAAATACACACAAAAAAGTGTGAAAATGCAAATGTCGTTCCTTTGGAAAAATGAACAGCAAAAACTAAAAGTGTCATTCCTTTGGAAAAGGAACAACAAAACGCAAGTGCCGTTCCTTTGGAAAAGGAACAGCAAAAATGAAAAGTGTCGTTCCTTTGGAAAAGGAACAACAAAAATGAAAAGTGCAAAAGTGCTATTCCATTCGGAAAGGAACAACAAATCGTGAAAGTGCAGAAGTGTTGTTCCATTTGGAAAGGAACAACAAAACGTAAAAGTGAAAAAATGGTGTTCCATTCGAAAAGGAACAACAAAAAGTGAAAATGCAGAAGTGCTGTTCCATTTGGAAAGGAACAGCAAAACGTGAAAATGTAGAAGTGTTGTTCCATTCGGAAAGGAACAGCAAAAAGTGTAAGTGCATAAGTGTTGTTCCATTTGGAAAGGAACATCAAAACGTGAAAAAGGAACAGCAAAAAGAGTCATGGAAAAGGAATGGCAAAATGAACCGTGAAAAAGGAACAGCAAAATAAATTGCTGACCAAAAAGGTGTTGTTCCTTTGGAAAAGGAATAGTAAAACAAAATTGTTGTCCCTTTGAAAAAGGAACAGCAGAAACGACAAAAGTGCACACAAACGCTGTCCCTTCAGAAAAAGAACAACAAAAATGCACAAGCATGAAATGCAAGCACGCAAAGAATGAATTAGATGTTCACTGTATTGATGCTGAGGATGGGTCACAGTTTGAATGAAGCAACACCTGAAACACAAAATATAAAAAATATCAGAAAATAAACAACGTTTTATTTAAAAACAATATGTAAATAAGTAAATTAAGTTACAACAGCTATGATGTTATGTAAAAAAAAATGATCTCTTTGAAAAATGTTTTGGCAGCAGTGATAAGACATGAATCTTCAAATTGAAATAAATTCTTCATTTGTTCTATTATGAATCCGTTGGGTAATGAGTTGGATGAAATTCCTTTGTTTTATTAAAATTTGTTTCAGGAATCACTCGTCCATAAATTGACCTTCTTTTTCTCCTAGGACCTGCAAAAAACGAGTGTCTACCTGCAATAAAACATTAAATCATGGAGAAAGAGAGGTGATAAGGCTCCCCTAATCCAAGAATTATGCAAAAACAACAAGTAGTTACTCTGTATAACAAATCCATTGAGAAAATAACAAAGTAAAATTTATCTGTCACTTGCAGGAGAGCAGTGGCCAATCATGCTAACCTGCAGTGTTTTAATCACAACTTCTTTGTTTTTCGTCGAAATTGAGTGATTCAAAAGAAAAATGAGAGCTAATTCAAATTTTTATCTCCAGTAGCAAAATTTTTTAAAAATTCAATGCTATGATATGTCAAATGTTTTTAGAACAACCCGCATAATAGAGTCATTTTCGATTACCCAATCTAGACCAACGATTGATATTTCAAGCATAGATTCTTCGTTTGATGTCGGATTCAAATGATTCAAATTGGAAATGAAAGTATATTCATTTATTTATCTCCAATAGAAACATTTTTTGAATAAAAGAAGAATTGATAGGTCAAACACTGTAAGGAACAACCAGAAAGACATAGTTTTAAGGGTGCTTATTTACGATAGACAGTCAGTATGTTGATCATAACTTCCCCATAAGATATCAAAAATGAGCGATTCTAATTGCATTGTAAACTAGATTCATAGGGGAATCTACCATAGTAACAGGTTTTAAAAATTCAAACATTTATGCCTCCAAAAACTGACTGTCCCAACTCTATTCCTGAGCTGCCCACTAGACACCCTGTCAATGTTTTGTTTCTAACTTTTTTGTTTCAAATCCAAATTGAGTGGTTCAAATTGGGTTAGAAAGTAGACATCAAGGGCCACCTAGGGTAGAAACAGGTTTTAAAAATATTCACTTTTTTTCCCTCAAAACATGACTGTCCCGACTGTTTTTCCAGAGATCTCATCAAGCCCGAAAGCCAAAAAAAATGATATTCAACCATTTTTTCATATTGATGATAAAAATGAATATAAGTGTTTGTAGAACTATTATTTCCATTATAATTCATCTACATACACAAATTAATTAAAAAATTTTATCACCAATGTTGATTTGCATAGCATGTTGCAACAAAAAAACAACTAGTTTTACAAAAATAAAGATAAAAAAGATGTGTTTGTTTTATTTGTTTATTTATTTTATTTTCTCCACTATCCTACTCTTCTTTGAGAATCGAGTATGTTTATGTATAAGATTATTTCTAGTGGAACCATTTTAGAATTAAGGTTTTACGTATGCACATACCCAAATTTGAAAAATGCATGTTGATAAAAATTAGGGTATGAGAAGCCAACTTCCCTTGAAAAGATGGTATCAAAAATTGTTGAAGTATGGAGTGATGATGCAAACACGTGATGGAGTGAAACCAATCTTCAATATATCCATTACTTTCTTGATTTCCCATCATACCATGAAGTTCTTGAGCTTTTAAAATGGTTTGTTGGTGCAACCTACAAGAAACCTCATTTTCTTCCATAGCTTCTACAATTTTTGAATTTGAAACATTCTAAATCTCATTGTAAGTTTTCTCTAATGGCACATGTGAGATAGAATGGGTGGGAAGGTTGGGTAAATTTGGCAGTTCAACACTGTAAGCATGTTGTACTGGTTTATTGTGGTAAGGGTGTGGAATTAGTTGAGCAGGAAATTCAAAAAAATGTTGGGTAGTTTCTTACCATAACAGAAGATGTTCTTCATGTGTTCCTTCGAAGCTCCTTCTTCCAATGTCCCTGTCAATTAGTTAGTGAAATGGGTGGTGCTTACATCACAACTGAGTGAAACCTTGTGATTCATTTTCCAAAATTTCTATTTTTTTCCTAGTCATTCACACAAAAATTCAAACATCTATTTCTACCTAACAAAGCAACAGCAAATCTGTTAGGAAAGCGGACAGTGGAGCAGGGCTTTTACATGCTCCGCACACAGGTTCTTACCTTCCGTTTTTAAGATCCAACTCTTCCCTAGCAGGCACTCATCAGATTCACACTACTCTTTAGAAATGGCTACACTCTCCCCGGCAACGGCGCCAAAATGTGGAGCGATAAAAAAGGTCTTTTTAACTCCTAATTACCTTCACATTAATTATCAACCCAGGGACGACTTTTTATTTCAAGAGTGTACTCAGTCTGAGGCGGCTATTTACTCAAGAGTAATGTTTTGCAGTATAGTGCTTAAAATGCAAAAGTAAATGAAAGCTGAAAACAAAATCTAATTGGAACAACAAGAAACTGGAATGTTCTAAACTAAATCATTCACTCAAACAACCATCAATCGAGGATACAGTAGCAATAACTCATTCCTCTGGATATTGATGCAATTGAAATCAAACCGGAACAAGACAATCAATCTGGGAACGAGGAAGCAATAACCAATGTTCTCTACAGTCGACAGTCCTGCTTTAAAGCAATTAAAAGAAAATTGAAATTGAACTAAAGCTGCCATTGAAAGTAAACTAGGAAAACTCTTTAAAAGAAAACTGTAATTAAAGGAATCTGAACAGAAAACTCTAATTAATGGAAATCAACAACAAAATACCTTGAAGCCTAAATCATTCATTCGGAAAAATAAGCAATGTATCAGTCAAGGGTTCGACAACAATAGCCCATCCCTTTGGAAACTGATGGAAAGGAAATTAGAGCATGGACCACGGGTCTGGGAGCTAGGCAGTAAATGCCAAGGTTCACTACAGCCACAGATCGTCTCTCACACCAAAGCAAAGATAATGTGAATAACAGGAAATGGAACAGCAGATTAAATATGAATGTACAACAATCCAAATCAAGCACGCAACACACTTATCATTAAAAGGGACAGTAATCCGAGCTACGATACAATATGCATGAATCATAACTATAAAGTAACAGCAAGTGTAACGGAACAACAATCCCAAATAAACAACAATCACAATTTAAGAATACATCATACAGTTGTACCGATTTAGGAACATATAGCGCGGTTAATCTGTAATCGAATGTCAATCTGTAAGGAACAGCAATGTTATATCAATTATCAAAAGGAACAGCAATGCGATACAAAGTTAAAATGATAACATAGCATTCCTGTTGCAGATAATGATAGTATCCAATCAAGTATATCTAATAGCGCTGATATGTAAAACAGTAAAGTGCGTCAGATTACTGAACAGAGTAAAAGAAAGAAATCAAACCACACATGAAGCATAAAGATATAATACAGCAGCAGCGTACTCCACCAGAGGCTGGGCCCTTAGCCACCAGCAGATGCTGCTGGGTTACTTCCGGATCAAAGATGGAATGGCAACTAGATTTATATTAAAATATCAAAGCAGAGTTACAGTGGATTACAACAAGAAGTCTCTCAATCTCTCATTCATTATCCATTCTCTCTGCCATCCTCAATTCTGAATCTCTTATTCATCCTCAATTCCATCATTCAAATCCCCAAAAATCATCCTCAAATCATCCCCATCTCTGATCTCTGTTTTCATTTAAATAGAGAGAGATCAGAGAGCAGTTACAATAGAGATAACTACAACATGATTTATATTACAAAATTGGATTGTTTCCAACCAATTGATAAACAAGAAGATATATTTCCATCCATCTTTCAACAAGAGCAAGATGAATTTGGCTTTGCAGCTGAGATTTGGAGGACGGCCGCAACAACAAATCTCAGAAAATTGCGCTCAAAGAACCCTGCGTTTCTCTCAGTAAAAGCCGAATTTGGGAAAACCGTTCTTTTATAAAGTTAATTGGGTCCATTCTGGACAAAACCCATGTTTCAGATTCTCCAGATGCTGCTTCATTTTCTTGAAATCTCAACCGCAAAACCGTCACTTCTTATTCCAGCGAATTTCTGAGTTGGCACTTTTAATGATCAAATCTTCAATCTGGAAATTATCTTGGAGGCTAAAAATGGTGAATAATGTTACAACTGATTTATTAAAACTATCATTGATAAAATAATGCATAATCATCAATTTATTAGAAATAAATGAGAATAAATAATATTCATTCATAGAAGCATAAATCATCATAAAATGGATTTATATAATAAATTATAATAAATGACATGATGAAGAATAGTAGAAATGGGTGGAATAAGTGTTCAAAAGTGATAATAATAATGGCATATTAACGACCCAACAGTGTTGTCCTCAATGCCTGTCTAGAT
>JAXQQM020064977.1:0-62894 GCA_034641835.2 Pinus albicaulis | reverse complement strand
AATTATTGGTGACGGACCTTGAATGTCACCACAACACCTATACTTTCGGCGACGCCACTTTTGGTGACGTTCAATTTTTTGGTGACGGAGGCTATTGTCCATCACCATTTCTCATATGAAATGGTGACGGTCACTATCCGTCACTATAAATCATTATTGGTGATGGACTTTGAATGTCACAACAACACCTATACTTTCGGCGACGCCACCTTTGGTGACGTTCAGTTTTTGGTGACGAAGGCTCTTTTGACCCTCACCAATGAGCTTATGGTGATCATTTTCGCCCCTCACCAATGTCCTTTTTTCTTGTAGTGGTGAAGCAGATGTCCATTTTCATCTACCAAATGCGCCTTGCGGTATGCTACTCCTCATAAGAGCTTACGACATTTTGGAGTTGAAGTTTGAATATTTTTTGCATCTGAACTTGATTCTGAATCTGCATGAACCTGCAAATTTGTATACATTATAAATTTAATTAAGCTGTGCATGATTGACATGGATAAAAAACATAAATTCAATTAGATAATGAAAATATAAATAAAATCTGAAGTAAATATTACGTCTCGAGATGGATAGGGAGAAATCCATGATGGACTTTGAGAAATATTATGGAACAAGTTGGATTTTGAAGAATTTTCCATTCAATATAATTATGATATTTTCTCCCTGCATTTGAGCAAAATCAACAATAAATTTTGGTGCACACACCTAAAAGTAATTTCGGTGGATTAAAAATGGGCATCTTGTTATCAGTGCTAATGTACAGATCACCACATGGTGCATTTTCGTTTATGCACACCAGTGCCATGATATAAATGGACACACCAGTGGGTGATATTAAGTGATGCACTAGCGATGAATAACCACAAATAAAAAAAGTGCAACTATATTTTATTTAAGTGAAAAAAAAGTGGTAAACTGAAAAATGGGCAGAAAAATATTTTTGAAAATCTAATTTCATAAAACAATTCTTTAAATACTATACACTTTTAATTATTTAACCATTTTTGCAAAAAAAATCAGCCAGAGATTTGCAGGAGACATACCTGGAGTAACAGAGTACGAGAGCACTGTGGAGCAGCGAAATATGTTCGAACAGAAGTATTCAAACAATTAGAATTCCAAACCTTTGGTGATTCAAACCCTGTAGCATAGAATTTCAAAATATCTCGTGATTAAATTTAATTGTTTTTTTAACTTTTTCTGTAGTTTTTTTTACGCAGTAAGAAAAAAATTTCAATTTCTTTTTCATTTTCAGAAACATAATAAGAAAAAAAAATCCATTTTTACCCTAAACCCTACATTCTTTTTGTTTTTTCCCTTTCTTCTCCCTATTTCTGTGATTTTAGAATTAGGGCTTTTCATTTTAGATTTATAGGGTTTTTATATTGCTATATATAGGCCTAAGACATCCAACCCACGGGACGACTTGCATAGTCGGATCCCAATCCATGTCGACCCTTGCGTGAATTTTTGAAAAAAAAAATTTACTTTTTTTACCAATGTGCCCTGTGTAACCTAGCGCACGGATGCGCTATATTATCCCAGGGCACCGCGAAAGTACTGTGTGATAAAAAATTTAAAAACAATTTTTTTTAATCAGTGCACCATATGTAAAATAGGGCACTGGTGCGCTATTTCATTATGGCACACCATGAATGTGTTGTTTCACAAAAAAATGTTTTATTTTGTTAATCGGTGCACCATGTAACATATAATGCATCACATCGGGTCTCCTGGTTGATAGAGAGCACCGTATGGTGGTCCCTTGTTTGCGCGGGGCATTTATACTGCAAATATTAACACTTGAGGATTTTTATTATTTTCTCTGTGTTAAATGATGCGATGGTTAACATGCAACATGCTGATGCTCATTTTTTACATAGAGCACCACACGGTCTATTATAATGTGTGTGCAGTGCATTTATAAGACCCCCACGCACCGACGTCGGTGTGTACACCATGAATGGCGCATCGATTTCTTGAGATTTTTTTTTTTCTTTTACTTGAAAACTTGACAATTTATTTATAAAATATATTAATGAATGATATGGTATAGGTTTCATATTGATAAATAAATGGCTGACAATAGATCAAGTAACAAAAATACTGATAACACATCAAGAAAAGAAAAAAAGACAAGTTCTTTGTTGTAATATTCCAAAATTAGCATACAGCTAATTGGAATATTGAATTTTGTTTCTAACACCTAGTAGATGAATAAATGGGGAAAGAGACCAATACTTATCTTAAATAAGCATAAAATCCCTCTTGATGTGAAAATGGATCATAAAATAATTGGATCTAGCACTCTCATGTGTGAACAAGGCATAATGGTTGTGGACAAAGTCAAGTTTGACCAAGTCAACAGGATTAACGGAGGAGGAGTGGATCATCAATAAAAACAACTAAATATGAATGAGGATCAGCTTATACAACTATATGAGAGCTGGATTGAATCCCCTTAGATGTGAAAAGGGACAATGCTTGAAGATCCAGTCAAGATTGACTAAATCAAACAACACTATCAGGGAGGAGTGGCCTTGATGAAGTTACAACGCAGTTTTAGAGGGATATTGATTATGTGATGGTGGAAAACCTAATGAGTGGGAGCCAAGGTGATAAGGCTCACTTATTTTATAAGGAAGAGGATGGAAGCCATTTGAGGTTAGCTTATCAATTATATTTTGATGTGTCTTCTTAGACTTTTCTCTCTTCAATTGTTTAGCTAAGAGTGTTGGTGTTGTTTAGCACTAAGGTTTTCCTATTTAGGAATTACATCTCTTCCCTTTGAGTAGCTCTTGGGAGAGACCTGATATATCATTCTGCACATCTGGCATTGGTTCCAAGCTTCAGTCTTTATTTTTAGCTCAGTTTCTGTAGGAGGTTGTGTTGAGTTGCAGGGTGTTGCAGTTGAGGGTTGAGAAACCCACTTTCTGAGTTGGTTTTGCATAGGAGGAAGGATTCCTTCTATTGGGAGATCAGTTTGGAGGGTTCTTAGGCTGATTTCAGATCTTTGGAAGTAGGCCAACATATTTCCATCACCTACATTTTTATTCCAGTCTGGAATTGCGTTATTTTTGGAGCGCAATTTCTGCAGTGGATCTTGTGGCTCTTTTTGAGATTTTTCCTATGATTGGATGGTTGATATTTCCATGGGGGAAGACCTTTGATAAGATATGCATAAGATATAAATTATTTCAGCATTATATACTCATGTGCTTCAGTTTTCAGTGATTATTCAGTCTTAGTGTTGAAGATCGCCATTTGTATTTGGGTGTATTCCTAGAAACCCTTCCTGGGTTCTCTAGATTTTGTAATAAGGAGACTAGATCTCAGTTCTTGAGACATATTTTTTAATATAATATTAGATCTATTTTTCTCTGATATTTATGTGTACAAACCCTCATTATAATTCACTGTATATTTATGTAGAAATTTCATGTTGCAGTAGTTTTGGGGTTTTAGCCTTTTCTAGCTATCCTAGGTGTGGGAGGTTTGTCTACCTCACCTAGTTTGATTTGTTTCTAATATCCTCTTGGATTTATATGGTATATTGTTATATATAAGGGATACAAGTGTTAATTTCGTTTTCTGTAGCACATATTTCTGAAAATGCATTTTTTATGAAAGCATTGCTGAGCAGTCCCATTTTGGGATATTACAGTGGTATCAAAGCATAATCTTGGCTCAACCTGTGAGTTCCAGCCATTATGCTATTAGAATAATAATAATACAAATATAAGAATCAAGACTAGAATTATGGAGAGAATGAGCTTTGTCTCATCACTTTTCAGACCCAGAAAGAACCTCTCCAAGGGGGTTAAGCAGATGAAGGAGAAGAGATGCAATGAAATTCCTAGAGGGTTTCAAGAAGAGGAAGGGCCATGCACTTACTATTCTCAAAAAGGAGAAGACAAGAAGCATGAAGGATACTTGGAATCTGAAATTATAAGAAAGTACCTTGCAGAATATAAATCCCAAGCTAGAGCTTTCAAGGAGACTCTAGCTCTTCCTCAGTTTATCCAGCTGGAAGAAAAAAGGAGCCCTATAGCAATGGGATGATGAGAGGAAATAGATTTCTATTGCCCACTTTTGATGGATCACTCACATGTGCAGCAAAGGCTTGGGTGATGAAGCTAGAGGCATTCTTCCTACAACATCCAGTAGTAGAGAGAGAGGCTGTAGAAATTGCAGCGTTGCACCTTGAAGGTGAAGAAAATACTTGGCGTTTCAGCCATTTGAGCCATGAAAGAGTGACTACTATTGCTGAGTTTTCTCAAAGGTTGATCAGGAAATTTGGCAAAGGGAAGGAGAAGCCCTCACCACCATTGGAAGAGGCATGTGCCAGCGTTGTTATAACCATGGAAGAGCAACCTTCATCTTTCGCAGTTTTGGAAACCAACACATATGAGGAAGGAACTCTTGCAGCCCTACAAGATGCTTCCAAATGTCACCAAGGTATGCCTAAGTTTCAATATCTTATCATTTCAAAAAATATTATGAAGGGATATACATCATTGCATACTGCTAATTTATAGCAACAGAGTTTCACTGCACTGTACAAGAGCAACAATGAAGAAAAGAGGACCCATTCCTTATGGGAGAATTCAAATGGCAGCTTCCTTCATGAAGCAATGGAGGGAAGGATGATAAATGGTAGACATCTTGAAGTGAGAAATATTTTCTCCTTTCTAGATGACCCTTTCTCAATGATAATACCACAGCTCAAAGAGAAATTTATACCTGCAACAGATCCATAACCTTATGAGTTTTGGAAGGCCATTGATGAAAAGAAGGTCTCATGGAGAGATCTTATGGGAGGTGCCCTTCAACACATCATGAAGTGAAAAGTTCCTCAACAGTTTGAGGAGGTTTTTCACTCATCACACTTGGATCCTTATGGATTCAAGCTAATCATTGATGTGATACCTTTTCTAGGAGATCTCCAAGGAGTTGCATTTCAACATCCCATGAAATGCAATGGGAAAAAACTGATATGGGAGGATGGTAGTCTTCTTTGGAGGAGTACCAGGATGGAAAATGGTAGAAGACATCCATAGGGGGATGAATGGATGTGGATGAAGAGCAAGAAGCTGGAAAGCTACTTGCAAATCTATGATATTGGGCAACAGGAGGCTTGGCTATGTTGGCTACTCTTGAAAGAGTTTGGCCATCATATGACATATCCTCCTTCTAAGGGTATGTGGGTGGAGAAAGTATGGCAGGATACTTGCATCATTGGGAAGCAAGGAGTATGGGCACATTGTGTTGTTATGGAATTATTCATATCAATCACCATGTTTTCACCACATGATTTGTATGATGTAGGTATGGGGAGGCAGCAAAAATTTTTATTTCTTTGGTTGTTCTTGGGAGAGCAAGGGAAGATTTTCTCTCACACTTTGCATGATGTTGCAGGAGTAGGAGATGGCACTATCATGGTGCAAAGGGGCTACTCCTTAGCCTTAGATGATCGGGAGGTACTTCCACTTTGGAAACAACTTCTTATATATAACAACATTGTGAGAGGTGTCTTTGACAATGGGCATGTCAAATATTGAATTGTGACTTGGCAAGAGCTTATTTGCATAGGCCAACAACGCTGTCACTTGGGAGCTTGGACTTATTGATGGAGTGTCCCTAGGATCACTTCACATTTGATGCACTTGGTGGAAAAAGAGGAGGTAAGAATGATGAAGTAGTGGATGGAAACATATATTACAGAGATATGATCTTCTTAGCTTGGATTTCCAAGGATAAGGAGGATGATCCCTATACATCATATGATTCATTTCTCTTCATGAGAGTGTGTCATACCACTATGGAGAGCTTGTTTATGGATCCTATCATCGTCTTACTTTCAGTGCATGGTAAGAATCTTGCTTTGGCATTTATTGATTGTATAACACAGTATTTTCATACTCTTATCATTTCTATTCAGTGCATTGCTCCACAAGAGGGCAAGCTTTTCATTGATCTGCATGGTCAACATTGGGCCAAATTGTATGATGGAGACAACCATATTTGATATGGCCTTGGGCAAGTGTTTTATCATTTCATTTATGTTCAATTGATGTACCCAACCATTTACTATTCATTAGTAGATGTGATGACATACATAATTAACCATGTATTAAGAAACAACTTGCCATTTCCTTTTTTGAAGTAGCAGTTTGGAAAACTGCGCTGTGACTACTTGGGGAACTGTTGATACATTCCAACACCACATGAAACCTTCAATATTTCCCTAATTTTTATGCTGATCATGATTTAATTTGTTGATATTTTTCTTATATTTATTGGGAGCATGATTGGGAGAGAGACACATGGGTTGGATGTGTCCTTTGGGGAAGAGGATTCCCACACTTTTTGCATTACATGTTCTAATGGGAGCATGGGAAGAGATATGGCCACCACAAAAAAACACTTGTTCCTTTATGAGGTGAGCTAGAAGATTGATTGGATACCATATGATGATCAAGTCCTATTCATCATATATGGTATGGTTTGGGCCAACTTGATTCACAACGTTGGAGAGGAGATCTTTGGAGATCTAGCCTTCATTTTTCCACTTGAGGGAAATATTATTGCAGCCCAAGATCAGCAGACACTCTACACTTATCATAAGTGGGGAGGGGGATAACATGGGATAGGCTACTTTGTCTACCATGCTCATATTTTCAGCCCACCTACTTTGCAGGAGCCAAAGGTGGAGGAGAATTTTTAGGAGTTTCCATATGGAGAGGTAACTCATTTTGTATGGATGATTACTTGGGGTTGGGAGATTCATGTGGGGATGGTAGATCCTGTTGGGGTTCCCGTGTTTTGGCCAGGTTGGCAAGACCAAAAGACGAGACAACATCAGAACCACTTTCAGACCTTAGGATATATCCCTCCTAGGTCCAGAGAGGGATCTCTCTATATGAGTCAAAGTGTATGTCTTTGAAGCTCTAAGTTATGATTTTAGGCTAGTTATATGCACAGGGTTTGTTTATTTGATTAAGAGTTTGGTTGTTGGAAATCAGGAAGGAAGGGTTCATCATGAGACAAGCCTGGGCAAAGAAGAATTTAGGCAAAGGAGAGATAATCCAGAGAAAACCAAGTCCATTAGGTAATGGAGTCAAGAAAGGATTTACTTGTTATCAATATGCAAGCTTTCAGTTGGGCTAGTCATCTAAAGCCTTGGATCCTAAAGTGATAGGGTGGTATGGGACATTAAGGACCGAGAGTGAAGGGGGGAGAACCAACTAATCCCATCTATAGATTAGGTCAGAGGTCATTTAACTCCAGACCTGCTTGGACAAAATCAGAGGCAGCACAAGGGAACTTGGAAAGGCTTAATCAGAATGGAAAGATCCTAGTGAGGTAGATACAGGGTTCTAGACCTCACAGTGTTCTCAACACATTCCATTAAATCCTAACAAGAACATCTAAAACAGATTCCGTTAATTCATACATAAGCTAGTAGGCAACAACATCCACTACACTGGTTAAATCAATTGAAATCAATCTTTAGATAAACACATTAAGCAGAAAACATAAAGGGTTGGGAGAGCAGCAACATAAGGCACCTAACAAGGGTGAATCTTATGCCAAATTTCCGATGCGAGCCAGAAGAAATGAAATGAAATGGAAATAAACACAGAGATAGAAAAACATCACCGCAGCTTCAGATCAAGATCCAATGAAATGTGCTTATCTTATTAAACAACAACACCAATCAGGTACAACATAGCCAACAGCTTGGTTATTCAGTCTGAATACATCTTCCTCAGCCTATCTTGCAACTATACACATAGACCCTATCTCAAGAGAAACTGCTTGCACCTCTCTGCTATCTCATCAACAACCTTTACAACAATTTTCTCATAGTTTTTATAGCTGAAAAAGAGCAGAGGAAGTAGGTAGAACACTAAATATAAAATTAAAATAAGAAAAGAAGGAGAGGGCAGAAGCCCATTCTGTTTTAAACTCTGAGCATTAATTTTTGGCAAGTGCGATGGAGGATTTGCAACACGATCAGATTGCATCGCAAATGTTTGCGATGGATCGATCGAACGAACAAGTGAAAATGCGATCATGCGATGAGTGGGATCTGCGATGTGTAGAAAGTGCGACGGTGCGATCAGATCGCATCGCAAATATTTGCGATGGATCGATCGAATGAACAAGTGAAAATGTGATGTGCGCTTTGCAATGAAAATAGCGGTGGGTTACCTATTATATAACATAAACTTTACAATAGAGTTTATTTGTAATACATGGCGGGGTATGGAAAGGGGAAGTGGTTATAAAGGATTTGGAAATAAATTAAAGGGGATATTTTTGGGGACTTTAGAGGATTGAAAGGAGAAATAGAGGGGAGCAGAGGCACTTTGACAGAAGGAGGAAAAAGGGGAAAAAGTGACATTTTGCAGGGGTACAAGGGGTAAATGCAGGCCTTAGGGAAATGAACCAGCAGAGGGGACTTGCATAAGGCAAAGCGCAGAGAGACCTCAAGGATGATGTGTCTACAGGGGAGATGCATTCCTTGAAGGTCTCCAAAATGACATAGCCCCCAGCTTACTTGTCAAGAATTTCATAGGGGGGCTAACAGTGGCTCCACATGGGGATGGCTTCTTCTTGAAGGGGGCAAGAAACCAGAAATGATCTTTGGAGTAGGCCAGTTCCCTGCTGCTTGACACATCCCTTTCTTTGATCAGTTGCCACAATATGAATATGTTACATCAGCAGAAACATTTTTCCCAATCAAACTACCTACCCAAACTACGGTCCTAGCATTTTTCTTCTTTAGGGTGCATTTGAGATAGCAGACCATTTTCATCATTTTATTTTACAACAAAAAATAAACCTATTCTACATCTACCCTTGTTACTCCATGAGACCAGATTAGACTGTTGGTCTCATATGATTCTCTACCTATTCTAATATCTGCTGGGATTAGACTTTCCAGTAGATTTCTTCTCTATATTCTACGACAAAAATTGAAAAATAGTCAAGCCAGGATTAAACTGTCTGACTTGCTGTGGATCCAAGGCATAAAAACAGTTTCACATGGATAGAATCTTGCAGAAAACAAAACTGTGAAGGCTTAAAATATGAAACTTGCAGCATCCTTCTTCTTTTTGTGACTCAAATTTTGAGCTTGTAAGAGTCACTTCTTTTTCCTTTCAGCTCTGGTTTTAGGCATGTTAGAGCTGATTCTTCTTTTTCCTTTGCTAGTCCAGGTTTTGAGCGTGTCTGAACCTCTCCTTTTCACTTGTTTTTTTTTTTTTTTTTTAAGGTAAAACTGCAATGGTATGTACAATGGAAATGGAACTAGAAATGAAAATTAGCAGAAGTAGTGTTTGAGCATCCTGCCATTGACAGGGCCCCCAAACAGCTCTGTACCATCAAGTTCTTGTAAGAAAAATGCATTAGGACCCACAGTAGCCTGGATGATGTATGGACCTTGCCACAAGCTGTCAAACTTTCCATGTTTACCTTTGTCCTCTCTTCTTGATTCCCACTTCAGAACCTTGTCACCAATTTTGAAATCTGCAGCTTTGGTTCTTTTGTCAAATAACTTTTTAATGTTTTCCTGAACCCTGACAGCCCTGTTATATACCTCCTCCCTTGTTTGCTGAAGATGGATTGTATGATTTATCCTTCTTATCATGTTGTCTTCCTCTGATTGGATCTCCTGGACATGTTTGATTACTAGAACTCCAAGGCTAGTAGGAAAAACTGCTTCTGTTCCATAAACCAGCTGGAATGGTGACATGCCAATAGATTTCTTCATGGTGAGCCTGTCAGCCCACAAAGCATGTACCAAATTTGTATTCCATGAATTTTTGTTCTCTTCCAGTAGCTTCTTGATGATCGTAACTAGGCTTTTATTTGATGATTCAGCTAAGCCATTACCCTGGGGGTAATAGGCAGTTGAATGACCAAGTGTTATTCCATACCCGTGACAGAAATCAACCATTCTCTTGGATCTGAAAGCAGCAGCATTGTCAGTGATTATTTTCCTTGGACAGCCAAATCGAGATAGGATGAAGTCTTCTAGGAACCTAATGATGACAGAATCAGTGGCATTCCTAGTGGGTATGGCTTCTATCCATTTAGTGAAGTAATATGTAGCAGTTAGGATCCATTTGTGTTGTCCAGAGGAAGCAGGATGAATTTCTCCTATAAAGTCTAGGCCCCATTGTATGAAAGGACCTTCTACCATGATGGGTTGTAACGGGAGGGGGAGAATCTTTCTTCTGCCTTCAAAGATCTAGCATTTGTGGCAGGAAAGAATCATTTTATGGACATCATTGAAGAGTGTAGGCCAATAGTAACCAGCCCTGAGTATCTTATTTGCAGTGGCTTTCCAACCCAGGTGGCCTCCACACTCCTCGGCATGAAATTCTTGTTTGATTCCTTCAGCTTCAGTTTCAGACACACATTTCAACAATAGGCCATTTGGATTTTTCCAATATAGGTTTTCATCCAAAATGCAGTAGTTTCTAGCTTTCAGTTTTATGAATCTGGCCTTAGTTTTGGACAGTTCAGGAGGGGCATTGAGATTGGTGAGCACATAAAGGATATCATAATACCAAGGAGAGTTCTGAAACTTCTCCTCCACAGTGGGGTCAGGAAATCCTTCCTGCTCATCTAAGGCATTTATCATGTTAATGTCAAGGGCCTGTAGATTAGATTCAACCATTAATTGGGCCAGGCCTTGACCTCTGATCAGTTTGGTGGGCTTTATCTCAAGTTCATACTCTAAGCTAGTAGCAATCCATTTGCCCCTTTTCCCATCAGGGTCTTGGGACAAGATATATTTAACCACTGTATTTGGAACATAGGCTATGGTGTGAGAATGCAGAATGTATACCCTAAAGTCTTTTAAGGCCTTTACCAGGGCATAGGCCTGCTTTTCCATAATGTTGTACTTCAAGGGTGCATCCCTTAAGGCGTTACTGAAAAAGGCAATTGGATGTTCATTACCTTCTGAATTTTTCTGCAGTAAGACTGCAACCACGATATGCTGGGAGGCGAATGAAAAGATCAGAAAATATTTTGAGAAATCTGGGCTGATCAGGACAGGGGCTTGTGTGAGTGCAAGTTTTACCGACTCAAAAGATTTCTTGGCTTCAACAGTCCACTTAATTCCTGCACCTTTCTTTAGCATGTTAGTCATTTTCCTAAGGTGCTCAGTTAGGTTGGGAATGAATCTCCTAAGGAAATTGATCTTCCCAATGAAGGACTATAATTCTTTGATGTTTCTCGGGTGTGTGATTTGAAGTATCCCCTCAACTCTTTGTGGGTCTATCCTAATCCCTTTCTCAGATATAATGTGACCAAGAAGTTTACCTTCTTGCAGCCCAAACATATTTTTCTTAGGATTTAAGGATAGACCATACCTTCTACATTTTTCAAAAACTTTTCTCAGATGTTTCAGGTGTTCTTCTTCAGTTTTAGAAAAGACAGTCAAGTCATCCAAGTAGATAACTATGAAGTGTCCTATCTCATCTGAGAAAGCTATATCCATTTCTCTTTGGAAGGTGGCTCCAGCATTCATCAATCCAAAAGGAATTTTCACATACATGAAGGTGCCCCATGGAGTGGTAAAAGCTTTTTTGAGTTGATCTTCTGGGAGTACCAACACTTGGCTATAACCAGAAAAGCCATCTAACAGGGAAATCCTTTTAGAGCCCACTACCCTCTGTAGGATATGCTCCATTCTTGGCAAAGGGTAGTTGTCTTTGAGGGAGGCTCTGTTAAGGTTTCTGAAGTCTATACATAATCTGATCTCCCCTGTTTTCTTTCTCACAACCACTAAGTTTGATACCCAGACAGAAAATCTTACAGGGACTATTATGCCTGCATCGTACATCTTCTTGATCTCTTTCTCTACTGCGGGCAGTTGTTTTGGGTTTATTCTATGGAGTTTTTGTCTAAAAGGCTTCTGATTTTCTTTCAGGGGTATTTTGTGTTGAATGATATTTGTGTCATAGGCCTTTAAGTCTTCATATCTCCAAGCAAACACATCAATAAATTATTTGAATAGGTCAATGTATTTCTTCTTCATGTTCGCAGGCAAAAAATTAGCCAGTTTGATCATTTTGGGTTTATCTTCAGTGCCTATGTTGCATTCTTCCACATCAGAGTCTGCATGTTCTATAGCGGGCTTTTTTGCTACATCATCAAAGTCAAAAAGGTCCTCCAAGGGTGCTAGGCCTCTGGGTATATTTTTGTCTTTGGCCTGCAGCACCTCTATCTCTTCGCTATCTGCGTTTTCACATTTTGTGGTTGGATTTCCAGTTTCTTCATTCAGGGTGTTTATCTCTATGTTACAGGGTATTTCTTGTTCATCTGGGGGATCCTCACCTGGGCAGCTGTCATCAGATTTTGAGTCTGAATCAGGAAATTCAAACTCGTTTTTGCCCACCAGGAAATCTTCAATCTGTTTGTCTCCTTCAAAGGCCTGCCAATATTTTTCGTTGTCTGGCACCGCAGGTCTGAATTTGGTCTGAATGATGATTTGTTGGTCAAGGGGAGTCTTGGGATATGAACTAGCCAGAGAAGCTAATCCATTTGCAATTGCGTTTTGACTCCTGGGAACAAACAACAATTCATATTCAACAAATGTTTTCAATAAATCCAGAGTGTCGTTCCGGTATGCTCTTAACCTAGGGTGTTTTTCCGTGTATTCACCATTCACCTGTTTTATGACTAACTCTGAGTCTCCTTGCACAGCTATCCTACGGGCTCCTAACTTCTTTAACAGATTCAGGCCTAAGATGAGAGCCTCATATTCTGCGATATTATTTGTACATTTGAAATGCAGACTGACGGCGTGGCTCTCTGCATAATCACTCTCTGCGTTACGTATCCATACCCTTGCTCCAGCAGTTTTCCTAGTACAGGACCCATCAAAATTCATTTCCCACAGGGGTTCGCCATTATGTTGCGTTGTGGGGTCTATGCTAGGTTGTGGATCGTTTTGTTCTTCATGATATGTGTGGGGCTCAGAGAGTAGACTAGTTGGATGTTTACGTTCTGTTTCTGTTTCTGGTTCATTCATAGTTTCGATTTCAGAACTCTGCCCATGGTCTTCTTTATCGTATTCTTCTAGAGTAGCCATTATGTTAAAGTCCATGGGCTCTATGTTATTGTTTGTATTTCTGTTTTCTGACACTGATTCTCCTAAGGATGGGTCGTTATAAAGAATGAAAGAATCCAGGTCTGTATGTACAGAGTATAATGGTTAATTTTCAGGTTTCTCGGGGCTACTGACTAGGAATTTCATCTGGGACTCTCTATACAGTCTTCTGAGTTGGCCAAATATAGGGATAGTGGCATATGAGCCATCCACCTGAATTGTTCCTTGCAATTTGGCTCCCCATGATCTTGAAAATAGCATGCCATACTTAGGTGGCACATCTGCCACCACAACATCCATGATCATACACTTGGCAGGAATCTGGGTCAAGCTCACACACAAGTCTTTGATTAGGCCTAGGCATTTTACTCTGCTAGAGTCAAACGAATACAAATCTTTGTAAGGGCGGGTTATCTCTAGGCCTAATCCATCACCACCTTAGGCTTTAAATTGTGTGATGCTCCAGAATCGTGCATGGCATTGTGGAGTATTTTGTCATGAATGTTGAGACTGATATAGAAAGGCGGAACTACCCCTTCCTGAAACTTTCCCTCAATCTTTGGACCAAACAGGAGGGCAGGTTGATCATCATTCAAATTTACAGTATCATTGTTTTCCCCTAAATTCAACGCTTTCAAAATTTGGCCTTTATATACGTCCTGAGTGGCCAGCTCAGATAATGGTACAGAGACTTTGATCTTCGCAATCTCACTTCCCAAATTGAAGGTGGGCCGACTCTTGGAAATGGTTAACTCTGTTTTATTAGCCACCTTGGTGACCGAATCAGTTTGTAATTTCTCACTATGCACAGGGTTAGGAATAATTGTATCAGGAGTACTAACTGAAGTGCTAGTACTGCTAGCAGACTCACCTCATTTTTCATTCTTGTATTGGTTGTCTTTTTCTTTGTTTTTCCCAGAACTTTCAGCTGTTTTTTTGTCACCCTCAGAATTTGCTTTAGAAGTTTTCTCAGGTATTTTCTTGATGGTAACCTCAGGAACCTTTGGTTTGGAAGTGTCTAGGCTCTTTTTTCTCCTAAGTTCGTATTTTTCTCTGACCTACATGATAGCATTTTCAAATCCAAGTCTGTAGGCTTCAGATTCTGATCCTTCCTTATCCCAGTAAGAGGATAAGGGCAGATCTTCTTTTGAATCACAGTTGTGGATTGAATCTTCTATTTCAAACATGTTTATTATATTCCCTTCAGACTCTTCTATGATTCCCTCATCTTCATATAAAAAGTTTTGGAAAGGGGGAATAACTTGCTGATCTAATTCTTTCTGTCTGTTGGGAGTGGTATTGTTTCTTATAAAGTTTTGGTTCTGGTTTCTGTTCTGATTACTAATTGTAACAACCATTTTTTTCATCATTTTTTGCAACTTATCCACGTTTTTGGATAATCTATCATAGTTTGGGTCTGAAGTGGAAGCTACAGTGTCATCCCTATATGTTACCCTCTTCTCAGATCTCAGTCTTGCTCTCTTTTCAATCAGGTTTTCCTCTATGTTCACTTCTCCTTTCTGCATGTCCTCCAGTGTGGTGTACTCTTTATCCCTAAGCTCATAGGCCATGTCAGCATCAAACCCATCAGGGTATTTGGCCAGGGCCATACCTTGTGGAGGTTTCATGTGTGGAGGAAGAGCATTGTAAATGTTGTTGAATCTAGTGGTGTAATCATGGACACTCTCTCCCACATTCCTTTTAAGGCTCATGTATTCTGCTAGGAGTTGGTGAGGGTTTGCCCTAGTTTCCCATTTGTTTATGAAGGTCTGATATAAGGCAGGGAGATCTTGGATACTGCCAGGGGGTAAGCTTTTAAACCATTTCTTTACATCACCCCCTAAGCTTTGGGCAAAGATTCTCATTTTGATTGCTTCATCATCAATTTCCATATAGTCAAAAGAATCCTCCATCTTATCTAAATGTTGTTGGGTTGTGATGGATTCTTTAGCAGTGAAGTGTGGGATTTTTGACTGATAATCATTGGGTAAGGGTAACAAGGGTTGAGGTAAAACCAGAGGTGCATACCAGGCTGCCATGATAATGTTCTGATGGGGTACAGGGTTAACTTGAGCAGCTGGTATATGGATGACAGGGATATTAGGACCAACATAAGTTTGTTGAGCAGATCTAGGGTGGGAGAGCCCCAAGTTTTGAATGAAGTGGATATCAGGTGGTGTAGATGGAGGGATTCCTCTGTCTCTAGTGTGTTGACCACTATGAGATGGTGAACTATGAAACTCAGGGTCTGGCTGGTCTAGATGATTGAATGACCTAGTCCTTGGTAGTCTATTAGGTAGGTCTAGGTCAGGGAGAAAATGTGATAGAGCTGTTAGGTCTTCTGGTGCAGATTTAGCTCTATGAATGTGACTAGAAATAGTTGGTCCTTCAAGTGCAGGAGATCCTTTGATGATTATCTCAGGGTTACCAACTATTTCAGGTGGGTTTGGGTTAGGATATGCTCTTGTATAGACGTTTCTTGAAGCCAGAATGTTGCCTTTCAACCAAGAGCTAACCCTACTTGATTTTCCTATTGTGGTTGATGTTGTTTAAAAGGATGGTCTCCCAGTGGAGTCTTATGTGAAACCAAGATAATCAGCAGGCCTACCGATCACCAGTGAAGTCTTTGAAACATTTATGGAGCCTTGGATTCGCCAGGTGGAAGGTTTGAGATGTTTTGGGAGGGTACACTGTCCACCACAGTGCTTGTGGGATGTCCTCTTTCAAGGATATCTTCACAACACAGCAAACTCTAACCAGAGATTGACTGGAAGGGCATTTACCAGATATGTCACCTCAGAGAGAGTGTGAGATCCGGAGGCTACCTGGCCCTTTCCAGACTCTGTCCAAGAGTATGGGGAAGCACAAAAATGGTGTAGAGGTTGATGTGAGGATAGAATCTGTTTAACTTCCAACCTAACCAGAGATTGTAGGTCTTTTGAATGCTTAAGGATGCTTAAGGTGTAATGCACTCAGTGTCCCCAGTGGAGTCGCCATTATGTTGGGGTTCCTGTGTTTTGGCCAGATTGGCAAGACCAAAAGATGAGACAACGTCAGAACCACTTTCAGACCTTAGGATCTAGCCCTCCTAAGTCCAGAGAGGGATCTCTCTATATGAGTCAAAGTGTATGTCTTTGAAGCTCTAAGTTATGCTTTTAGGCTAGTTATATGCACAGGTTTTATTTATTTGATTAAGATTTTGGTTGTTGGGAATCAGGAAGGAAGGGTTCATCATGAGACAGGACTGGGCAAAGAAGAATTTAGGCAAAGGAGAGATAATCCAGAGAAAATCAAGTAGATTGGGTAATGGAGTCAAGAAAGGATTTACTTGCTATCAATATGCAAGCTTTCATTTGGGCTATTCATCTAAAGCCTTGGATCCTAAAGTGATAGGGTGGTATGGGACATTAAGGACCGAGAGTGAGGGGGGGAGAACAAACTAATCCCATCTATAGATAAGGTCAGAGGTCATTTAAATCCAAACCTGCTTGGACAAAATCAGAGGCAGCACAAGGGAACTTGGAAAGGCTTAATCAGAATGGAAAGATCCTAGTGAGGCAGATACAGGGTTCTAGACCTCCCAGTGTTCTCAACGCATTCCATTAAATCCTAACAAGAACATCTAAACCAGATTCCGTTAATTCATACATCAGCTAGTAGGCAACAACATCCACTACACTAGTTAAATCAATTGAAATCAATCTTTAGATAAACACATTAAGCAGAAAATATAAAGGGCTGGGAGAGCAGAAACATAAGGCACCTAACAAGGGTGAATCTTATGCCAAATTTCTGATGCGAGCCAGATGAAATGAAATGAAATGGAAATAAACACAGAGATAGAAAAACATCACCGCAAATTTAGATCAGGATCCAATGAAATGTGCTTATCATATTAAACATCAACACCAATCAGGTACAACATAGCCAATAGCTTGGTCATTCAGTCTGAATACATCTTCCTTAGCCTATCTTACAACTATACACATAGAACTTATCTCAAGAGAAACTTCTTGCACCTCTCTGCTATCTCATCAACAACCTTTACAACAATTTTCTCATAGTTTTTATAGCTGAAAAAGAGCAGAGGAAGTAGGTAGAACACTAAATATAACATTAAACTCAGAAAAGAAGGAGAGGGCCAAAGCCCATTCTGTTTTAAACTCTGAGCATTAATTCTTGGCACTCTTTGGAGAAAAGAATGGTCTTCGTCAGGATTCATTAATTCCAGATATGTCTCTGATGCATTCTGGTTCACTGTACTTTGTGGTACCTTTGGTGAATAAATAAAATGGCAATGAAAAACGGAATGGTCCGCCATACTTGAGCAACAAATGCTCTGATATCCTTGGACTACGTTCTGAGCGGAGATCTCCTCTAGAGCACGGCATATAATCAAATAGTATGGGCAATCCGTCCTTCTTCGGAAGAAGACATTCTGCTGGTGTGGAAACCCGCCCTTCATTAAATTCCTTGCCTCTGTCAGTGGAAAACTTACTACTGCATCCATACTGTGTAGTTATGGCAGCGTTTCAACTCTTGTACTCTGCAGAAACTCACAACTATGTGTAGACAATCAATGCAATGGAAGACTGGTGGAACGAAGGGCGAAAAATATGATAGCGCAGCGGCAGAAAGGTGGCTTTCACTAAACAATGGTGACAAAATGTAATGAACTGGTGAACACTTACGAATAATAGGGTTTGATGGCAGAATGCAGTGCAGACCGTTAGATCCCGGCCTGGAAGCGAAGATCAACAGCGGGGATCGAGCAGCGGAATGATATATGAAAGTGGGCGGAACAACTGTGAAACATAAGACTTTAGACTTCGAACAAAATACAAAGAAATGTGCAGGGAATTCAGTGAAATGCGATGAGGTGGGACCCAGTTGGAGGCGGATGGCGATCAAATCTCAACCGTTAGATCTTAGACCCAATGGACGGTCAAGACTTAGTCGGAGAATCGTAATCGCGATGGACGAGAGGGACACACACTTATAGCTTCCGATTGCGATCGAGGAAGGGGAAGCGATTGGGAAGTGTGAGGCGACTGGCAGGGTGTGATGAAGCGCCAACCATCGGATTTGGAGGCAGACCAACGGCAGAGGAGAAATCGGGAGATGCGAAGGGTCACGCGTCTAGGAATTGCGATTGCGAATGGGCGGGGGGCGCGATTGAGCGCTGGCTGTTGGATCTGGGGACCAGATCAACGGCTCACACCAAATCGGAGAGGGTAAGCGATGGCCGCAAGTGCGATGGAGGATTTGCGACGCGAACAAATCGCATCGCAAATATTTGTGATGGATCGATCGAACGAACAATTGAAAATGCGATCATGCGATGAGTGCGATCTGCGATGGGCGGAAAGTGGGACGGCGCGATCAGATCGCATCGCAAATATTTGCGATGGATCGATCGAACGAACAAGTGAAAATGCGATGTGCGCTTTGCGATGAAAACAGCGGCAGGTTACATATTATATAACATAAACTTTACAATAGAGTTTATTTGTAATACATGGCAGGGTATGGAAAGGGGAAGTGGTTATAAAGGATTTGGAAAGAAATTAAAGGGGATTTTTTTTGGGGATTTTAGAGGATTGACAGGAGAAATAGAGGGGAGCGAAGGCACTTTGACAGAAGGAGGAAAAAGGGGGAAAGTGACATTTTGCAGGGGTACAAGGGGTAAATGCAGGCCTTAGGGAAAGGAACCAGCAGAGGGGACTTGCATAAGGCAAAGCACAGAGAGACCTCAAGGATGATGTGTCTACAGGGGAGATGCAGTCCTTGAAGGTCTCCAAAATGACATAGCCCCCAGCTTGCTTGTCAAGAATTTCATAGGGGGCTAACGGGAACTCAAGGATGGTCAATGCGAATGGAGACAAATGTTTGCAATGAATGGTTTATTTGAACTGTCTCTTGAACACATAACGACACTGCAGATGGTTTGGTGATAATTGACCGAAAGCTAATACCCAGAAACTAGTTGAAGACTTTCAATGTGGTTTGATTAACTGTTAGACAAAGTATTTTAACAACCCAGGTATGAGTGAAAAAAGTGTCGTGTTCAAGAGTGGTATACTACTTTTTGGATCAAAATGTGACAACTGAATTCATTTCCTCTCTTTTTCCCCCACCATTTCTGGAAAGTACCTCTTTATTTTTGACAATATTGAGGAGGATAACATTTGCTTGTTGTATCAGCTCATCCTTCATATGAGTCCAACTTAGTATTAAAATCGAACCCTAAGAAGGAGTGGTTTGTTCCTGTTTGTAATTGATAGGTCCTTTACTATTAAGTTTTAACGAGTCTAGTATAGGTGAAACTCAGTGTTTTTTAGTTTTAGGGAGTCAGAAGAAAAACATAAGTAAACTCCATGATTGTTCTTTTTCATGAATTTAGTCTCTCAAGCCCGCAAAAGGATAAAATAATACATGAGAGAACTCTATTGACCATTATTAGTCAACGTATAAATTTTTCATAAATAGTCCATTTCAGTCCAGAAAAGGAGTAAACTATACTGAAAGGACGAATGTTCATTTCCTTTACCATCGTTGTGCCCCCAAGGCATTTATCCCAGAGAATCCAAGGCCTTCATCCCCATTTTCCATTAGTAAGACTTACACCACCACGTAGGGTGTGTGTTAATCCTCCATCGAGTCCCCATATTGACTCTGCTTCTGGTTCATCAAGTTCCCCTTATGGTTCTATCCCCGGCTTTCCTCCACCTTTTACCTTCACCTTGTCTGGTTCAGGACCTACCGCTGGTGTCAGCCCTAGCCCTAATGCTGGGAATGCTCTTATTGATGCCACAACAAGAACTATTATGACTACTCCCTTGCTTCCTTATATAGCGGACCTAAGCCTTCTCGATTTTATTCAGTTGATCAATGACCCCATACACATGATCCTGGTTGGCCTGTTATGCCAACCAAGCTCCCTTCAGACATCCTGAAGTTTGAATGAATTGTTGAAGAGGATCCTACCAACCATGTTTGTTCTTTCCACATGTGGTGTTCATCTAACTCCATCACCGATGACTCTGTCCATCTTCAGTTATTCCAGCGTACACTTATTGGAGAAGCTTCCAAGTGGTATGTCGACTAGGCCTCCTCCTCTCATACTACTTTTGTGACCTTGGCTAGGGCTTTTCTGTCTTACTTCCAGCTCCCACTTCGCTATGACATTGGTACCGAAATCTTGACCTCTTTCCATCAATCTTCTCCTACCCGCCTATCTGACCATGTTCAAGAATGGCGGAGAAGAAAGAGCCCATGTTGAGCCCCTACCTTCAAATACCGTGTCTACATGGACTAGTTTCTCATATCCATTTTTCCTACTATTGGCAAAGATGTTGCATCTCACTTCCCTCAAACCAAGGAAGCTACCCTCTAGATTGCATTGAAATATGACCTGATCTACGCACAATCTGGTTATGTTATACCGTATTACATGATCTCCCTAGACACGGTGGTGTCAATGCACCAGGGGCATCCAATGCCGCCAATGGTATATTTGGATCCCTTTCACATCTGTACACTCATCCTGCCATTAGTTATGGTTTCCCTCGGGGAGGGGCCATATCCTCCAGCACTTTTCCCCCTCCCGACAACATGTATCCAGGATATGCCATGCCTCCTCCTTTTTCCCAACCTATTTACCCAAATTTTTCCCAACCTCCTTATTATTCTTATCCGCATCCTGGTGCTCCAGCGCCTCTAGCACTAGCACCTCAGCCTCCCTTGCCTTCTCAAACTCTGCAACAATAGTCACCCCCCCCTCAGGGGTAGGTATATGCACAGTAGAGTGCAACTAATCCTCCTACTTCCAAAAAAAGAGGAAAGGCAACCAAAACCAATCTGCCCCAAGTAATCCAGGAAACAATCGCTAAGGGAATACACATAACCCTGCAACCCAACAACATGGCACACAACCCAAGTAGGACAGGCCTATTCACACAAATAAGCCTTTTTCTTGTTGTGGTGTATATGGCCACTATACCCATGATTTTCCTCTTTTACCTCAGATGCATTAGATTTGGGAAGCTCAAGCAGCATCCCGAGGACAGTAATCCTCCCCTTCATTTCATCCCAATGTTGCCCCTATCCAACCGGTTGTGTTTACCAATCCTTCCCCCAGCAAGGATATGTGGCTGCCCAGCCCCCTGAAAGTCAGGTGGCTACTCAACCTCCTCCATATGGTACCTCCGATTACCAGATCCTTATGATGAACTCTGACCAACCCAATACCGCTGACCTCAACCTTCAAACTCGGTCCCGTCAGTACACCCAGCCCCCCTCTAAGTCTGCTATCGAGCCCCCATCTTCCGGTCCCACAAAGCCTCTTTTGACACCCAATGGTCCCTTACAGATCCCTCAGCCTAAGGCAGAGGTTCATACCAAGATCCCCAAGGGACCATTATGCTGAAACACTGCTTCTGATAAAGCTTACCACTCCTACAGTGTAGTAGATGACTTGGCGCAATCCCCTGCTACCATGTTAATGTTGTAAGTCCTCTAGTCGTGCCCTTCACAAAGAAAATATCTACTAACTACTATGGGAACTATGGATCCTTCAGAGGATCATTTGATTGTCTTCGACATTGAAAATTTAGAGTACTGTCCTCGGGATGCTGCTTGAGCTTCCCAAAATCAGCATGGCTACAAAGAGGAAGACCAACAAAGGTGAACATTGCCTCAGATATGAGTCATCAGACATGAATTTGATTAATGAAGACCCAACTACCTTAGAATTTTTCAGAAGAACATGGTGTTTACAGTTTTTCCAAATATTTCAAGGGTGGTGTGTGCAGGTTTCTAAGGAGTTTGTTATCATTTTCAATGGGAGAGCTTCAAAGGTAGGAATGTTGAACCTCACAATAACACCAGAGACCATTGCAGCAACAACAAGAATCCCTAAAGGAGGAGAAAAATGGTTCAAAGGTTTCAAGTTCACCATGCAGGAATGTAAATAATTTATCAAGCTAGAGCATAGTGAGATTGATCTCACAAATTCCATTCCAAGGAGCTACATGAAAGACAACTTCTCAAAGTTGCTGCTAATTATTCAGAATTACTTCACTTGTGAAGGGAGGTACCACATGTTTTAATCCTACCACCTTAGGCTTCTGCTGCATTTTTTAGGTAAGAGGTCTCTTGATTTACCTTTTTACTTATATAGAATATTAGCTAAAATGTCAGATAAGTTCCAAGCTAAAAAAGAAGGAAATCAAACCTCACTCTTTCATCATGGTTTGATCAAGTTGCTAGTATTATAGGAGTTAAAGATATTAGGCAAAGACTGGTCATATTTTTTGTTCATCAGTGGTTTTGAAGTAGATGCTATCACTCCTAAAAGGACTCCCAAACCTAGAGATATCCCATCACCTTCAGTGGCAGAGCAAGTTGAGCTGGCAAAGCTAATTGAACCAGTAATCATGGAGACAGAACCTTTGCAGAAGGTTGATACACTTGCTGTTACACCTGCAAAACAAAAACAAATAGTGAGAAAACATGGTAGCAAAAGGGTTACAAGGATCCAAAAGTGGCAAAGGGTAACTTAGAGGACATTTTTCATGCTATTGATATTGAGGAAACTCCCATAGTCCAAGCTGAAGACATAGATGAGTGAGGAAGGAATCTCAAGAAAGCCAAAACAACTAAAAAGTTAAATTTTGCAGGTGAAGATGTAGGATTCATGTTTCAAGCCAGAAAACCAATGACAAGACATTCCAAAAAAGTCTTGGAAAGCATCAAAGAGACTCAGAAGGTCACAAAACTATTCAGCCACCACCAAGTATCATTGACCTCTCCTCACCTACAAAAGAAGAAATAGTCATCAAACAAAAGAAGGGTAAAGAGAAAATCAATGAGAATACAGAGACTGAAATTCTTGAGCAGTTGAAACTGAAAAATAATGAAATATAAATCTTGAAGAAATAAGTAAGGAAGCACAAGGTTCAGAAGGTACAGTTTGAAAAAATTAAAGAAATTTGGGAAGAACAAGTCCTAAGTGTGTTAAAGACTTTGGACAACACAAAGAAATTGATCAAATGGACTAAGCCATTGAGAGGAGAGGTGAAACATATCAGAAAAATGAACCTGCACTTATATTCTAAGAATAGGACACTAAAATATCAAGTGAAATATTTAGAACAACAACTAGAGTTGATTCATGAGGAGTTGGAGAAGCAAGGTTTGAAGATGACTGTGGTTGAGGAGCCCATTGCTCAACTGATCATTAATGAAGAGGAAACACCACAAGGGTCTTAAGTTGAGTTTGAATGTGTTTTAGAAGGTTCATGGCATGCTGAAGATGAATTTTTTACAGCTAGAGGTCACTTTTTGGAGACAGTGTTGAAATTTGGAAATTTTGCACTTTTTCACAGTTTCGTAGCGTTTCCTAGGCTTAAAGCCAGGAAAACGCTAGGAAAATTTCTGTAACAGCCTTTTTTCTTCTAAATTTAATTTTTCTAGTTTTCAAGGAGGGAGAATGATGGTGACAATGTGTCATGACTAGGGTGACACCATGAAACAACAAAAGAGTGGAGTTTTTGGGTGCAAAAGCTACTTTTTAGATGCTATGAAAGCTCGCTGCGAAACTATCATGTTTTCATAGCTAGCTATTTTTGAAGGTTGTGGAGCATCCTAATGGCAGATTTTGGATAGCTGGACCCCTCCAACAGGTCAAGGGACCTTAACATCAAAAATTTATGACTCGAAGGAAGTGCTGTGGAGACAAGTCATCAGCCAAAGATCTGGTTGAAGATGAAGACTATGCATTCCTGAAAAATAGGGTTTTGTTCCACATGTCTAGGAGAGTTTTTAATATGTAAAGGTGGTAATGAACCTATCATCTATCCTTCGAGCATGTGATGCTTATTTGTAACTGACATGTAACTGTTTCAAATATAAGGTAGACTGATGTAATAAATAGGAGTTTGAATCCTATTAGGAAATGTCTTCTTTAGGGTGTAGCTGTCATTTTCTTGTTAGAAGATATGTTTTTCAGTTATGCGATGTGTCATAGGAATAATTCGATGAATCTAGCGATGAGGCAGATAATCCTTGCTATAATAATGTCTATTTAAAGGCAAATCATCGAAGTATTAAAGGGTTGGAGATTTTTTTTGCACTAAACTGCTGCTTCATGTATTTAACTAATATCAGTAATACATAGCGACTTTTTTTGTTGACAGACCTAAGATTCTCATGGGGTTTTTAATTTTTTTCTGATCTATATCTTTATGTTTACCACTTGTAGTAGATTTCATCTCTATTACTCATAATTCATATGTTTATGCTCTGACTTCCTTTAGTGATGAAATGACTCTGTTTCCCTATGTTTTATGTGTGATTTGCCTTTGTTAAAGACCCTTACCTGCTTCAGCTTCCATGTCAAGAAACCTTGCCACTGAAACTACTGATTGTTGACTCCATAAGCCCAATGGTAGTAAGCCTGCATTCTTTTCAACCTGCATACATAAAAATCAAGTTACTTTTTAAATAGAGTTAGCCATCTATTTCTATCGTTATCAAATATCATAAAACCAATTGAGAGAGCCCTCTCAGACTGAAGAGGCTAAGCGTCAATCAAAAGCTAGTTTGAAACAGTTACATAGAGTTGTCTGTTCAGCAGCCAATCAACTACAATTTTGTGATAACAGTACCTCATAGAGTGAATGACATATCAACACAAGAAGCACTCTCATTATCTTTTTTTATGCTTGAACTAGAAAAATGAGGAAAGAGGACCTTACTCGTTTGTCCTTTGTTTGAGGTCGATCTTGTAGGGTGAAAACCCTCTGCTACTCCTCATGCTCCAAAACCTGCAAATGAATCTAGACAAAGCACACAAACTAGTTGCAAAGAATATATGTCCTAGATGTCAGCATGTTAGCATATATAATCTCATAAAAAATAACATGAAATAAACCATTCAAGATCATTCAACATGTATAGGAGGCATATAACACAAAGACATCAGGAACAGGACAATACTTCTTTTATTGATAATATGTAAAGAGAAAGTGGATGAATCACCTTAGATCTACCACGTCCTTAAGCAAAACCATTATCCTGATCTGTCCAGCCCTAGCCTCACAAAGCTTCTTCCATAAATGGTGCACAAATGATGTCACATAAAGTGGTGGTGATCATCACAAGGAAACAAGGGTTTCTTGAACCTAGGAAGTGTAGGAGGCACGGGGAAATATCAGACTTGATCAGGGCTATAACAAACTATAATATCAATAAAATTCTCCCTCTCCTCCTTTAGGCCATTACCTTGAGGTGTATTTATACTTCCTCAAATTAGTCTTTTCAATTGGGGAACAGTTAGGCCACGGGCTTTGGTAGGTAAGTTACAGGAAAAAATCGTAAAACCTACCTCATTAATAGGGAAATTATATATTTTTTAATATTTTAAATAGCATACACGGGTCAGCTATGGATGGACCCGTGTCTACACACGAGAAAAACTAGGCAGAGTCGCATATGGATTTTAAAATACTATTTTTTAAGAAGTTGATCAAGTTTGAATGGAAGGGCTGCCCAAGGCCAATGTGTAAGTCGTAAAGTATATATAGGTGATAAATGATGCTATAACAGTCTGTATTCATAGATCTCGCATAACAATCCTTAGTTACACTGATAACTATTATTATAGGAAAGTTATGCTAAATGTAGATAGTCCTCCCATTTTGTAAGCTAGTTCATTAAAAAAATACATCTCTAAATGTTGATATTCCTCCCATTTTGTAAGGTGGTTCATTAAAAAAATACATCTCTTATCTTCAAGGACCTAGCTAACCCTTTCTATTTTCTTGTTTTTTTGTAAAATGGTATGCAATGCTAAAACTTAGCTTTGTACCCATTCCACTAAACAATGCCTTCCAAAATTTGGAAGTGAACTTTCCATCTATGTCTGATATAACCATATTTGGTATTATGTTATATCTGAAAATTTTAGGGTCTGACTCTAACCCATTTATTAATGTAACAAGCCTAAGGGAGCCTGTAATATTCATGATTAGTTATTTTAGTAAACAAATTTTATAAGTAGTTACCCACATTAATGGTGATTCTAAGTGGTTGAACCACATTATAAAAAAGGGACCACAATTAGTTTGTTTAGTTAAGGATGATGAATAAATGGGCCATAGATAATGAATAAAGTGGTTAACCCACATTATGCAAGGGACCACGAGTATTTAGGGTTATGGATCTCATGAAACTATATATACTTAAAGATAACAATGGAAGCATTGTCGATTATTTTTGTAATTGATATTTTCTTTGCTGAAGGTTTCTCCTCGAAGAGGAAAGTGAACATTATTTTTTATTGTTTATAATAAAATATTTCCATTTGTCTCATTTCTGGGAGCATACATGAAGGAAATAAAAGAGGTGGTCATATATGTTTGAATTCCTTGTAACTCATGTTAGTACCCCTTCTTATAGTAGCACATCAGACAAAACATGTACACAGACTACACTTCCTCATACCTCAGGTATATCAAGGGACCCCAAGGTTACCCTTAATCCAACCTTAGATAAATTGTTGATCATCTTGCTACTACAGTACGTCGAGAACAACACTTAGGTAGATTTATTTCATTCACCAAAGGTAGTCGGCTAGTATGGCTAAGGGTACAGTCAATCCTCCTTCATTGGTTCTCTGAAAGATTGGATCGAGTACTATTGTTGGATCCTTGTCGTATATCGTGATCTATTGCACTTGACGCTTTTTTATTGTAATATTTCCCTCACTTCTTGTTGTTGGTTGTGACATTCCTACATATTTTGTTGTATAAATAAGCTATGGTTTCTTCCACCACAATATTAATCAGTTGGGGTCACAAAATTCCTACACATTTTGTAGTATCAAGAAGTTTGGGTTTTTTTCACCGCAAGATTGATCAGTTGGGATCACCAAATTGATACACATTTTGCAATATCGATATTTTGGGATTTTGGTCACTGCAATATTGATCAGCTGGGATTAATATTCATACCAAAGTAAAACAAAATTTTGGTGGTCCCAAAACTCCTTTTACAAGAGACCTATCCCCGATCATTCAGGTTGACAAGTTGGTTGCAGTGATACAAACCGCTAGTAAGCCTATATTTTTTAAAAGGTCCCAATTTTTTCAGAAGTGCTTTCAAGTGACCTACATCAATGCACTCCTTGTCTCTCACCCATTATAGCCATACTAATTTTAAGTAAACCAACATATTAACCTTTGCAATTTTATGGTTTCTACAAGGGCTCATGCTATGAAAAACCTCAAGAAAAGAGTGATTGACCTAGAATAAAACCTCACTCCCATACTCCAAGACATAGTTACAAAGGCCCTGAAACCCATAAAAGAGTACATTAAGGATAAATACCCCATGGGGGAGGGGAAAAATGTCGATTCCCACCAGGAAGGGGAACCTAGCCACCACCAATATAATAGGTATCATAAAATACATGGGGGTCACTAATATTCTAGAAATAAGACACCCAAGATTGACATAGAAAAATTTGACAGTTCTAACCTGGAAGCGTGGGTGGCACAAATTGAATAATATTTTCAACTCAACAATATCTAGGATTATGAAACCAAACTACATGTGGGATCTCTTTACTTGGACCAAGAACGTTGGAAGCGGTGGCAATGGCATCAAAAATGTTACACAAAAAATCCAACTTGTAGTATGTTCTTCAAAGTCATTTATGCATGTTTTGACAGAGACTCTCACTTTATGGGTCACCTCACTAAGCTCAAACAAATTTGTACAGTACGATACTTCATCATGACATTTAATAAACTATCTATTAGGACCAAGGGCTTAGGGAATTCCCAGATAATGAAATGGTTACATGGGGATCATAGCCCCCCTACCACACTATATTTGGCTGAAATATGTTCTTTGATATAAGGATTATGTAGTTCTCTCCCCTCAATCCATACTCAAATTGCGCATCTTAGTGGACCTACACTCCTCACCATGGTAGGCCATTCTGGCTTTCAGAAGACATATTATTGTGCATGTCGCTACTTCTTTTGGGTCAAGATGAAACATTAAATTCTTACATTTGTTGTTAAATGTGATGTCTTCTAGTGAAACAAAAGGGAAACAATGAAGACATCGGGAACCTTACAACCCTTGCTAATACTTTCTTCTATATGGATATATGTCTCCATATACTACATTACAAGTCTTGCTAAATCAAGAAAAAAGTCATATCATGGTGGTAGTTGATTACCTCTCCAAATACACCCATTTTTGTGCCTTACCGTGCCCATTCACTCTAACCTTGGTGGCTCAAGTTTTCATGGATCAAATTTTCAAACTTCATGGCATGCCTACTTCTATTGTGTTTGATCAAGATCCCACCCTCACTAGAAAATTTTGGCAGGAGTTATTCAGGGTACATAGTACGTAATTCCAAATGAGTACATCATTTCACCCCCAAATGGATGGTCGAACAGAACTAGTAAACAAATGTTTGCAGACCTACCTATCGTGCTTTGCTTCAGACAAACAACTTCACTGGGTGAAATGGTTACCTTAATTAGATTTGTGGTATAATATAAATTATCATGAAGCAACAAATATGACACTATATGAGGTGGTGTATGGAAAACTCCCACCTTCGCCAACTTCTTCAAGGAGCTTCCAAAGTGTAGAAAGTTTATTAGTTGATTTAGAAATGATTTGTCACTCTTGCTCTTCTAAAGGATAATATCCATCAAGCCGAAAAATAGAAGAAGTAATATGTTGACCAACATCACTCCAAAAATACTTTTCAATTGGTGACCAAGTGTTTCTCCACCTCCCTCCCTATAAGTAGACGTCTCTAAAAGAAAAGGGCTTCCAAAAATTAGCTCCAAAATTTTATGGGCCTTATCAGGTGACTTAGCGTATTGGATTAGTCACCTAAAAACTAGCCTTGTCGGCCACTTCAAAAATCCACCCAGTCTTCCATGTATCTTTCCTTGAGAAAGTAATGGGACACAATTAAAAATTTTAGATCATACTGCTTAAACTAGACAAGGAAGGTTCTCTTTGGCTTCGACCAAAAATGGTAATAAATTTACAGTACAAGAACATTCGCAGATGCACAATCAAGGAAAACCTCATATAGTGGAAAAACACCTCACTAGAAGGTGCAACATGGGAAGCGACAACTATTTTCTAGAAATTTCCGCAGGTCCAACCATGAGGACAAGGTTACTTCTAAAAGGGGAGAGCATGTTATTTTCTTATCCTAACTCATTTATTAACGTAATAGTCCCAAGGTACCATGTAAGAGTCATGATTAGTTAGTTTAGTAAATAAACCCCGTAAGAATTTACCCAAATTAATAATGATTGTAAGTGGTTAACAAGAATTATGCAAGGGACCACGTTTAGTTAGGGTTTTGGATCTGATTAAACTATTTATAGTCAAATATAGAAAGGGAAGTATCATCGAGTATTGTTTTAATTGAGCTCCACTCTACTGGAGGTTTCCCCATTGAAGAGGAAAGTGAGCATTGTTTTTTGTTTCTCATATTAAAATATTTCCATTTGCTTCATTTCTGGCATTATTTTGTGGTATTTTCTAGCATTCTAATATCATTTGCAGGTTAAGAGGCTTATAGAATATTTCCTTCGTGAAGACTTATGCCACCTGCGCAACTCTATAATTAGACTGAATATGTATCAAATGAGTAGCCTTTGGTAACTTATACATGATAACCATAATAGAGTAATATTTTCTCTGAGTCCTAGGTAACCTAGAAAAAAATTCTAATGAAGTCACCTCTCATTTCCATTCTAGTATAGGCAAGGAGTTTAACAATCTCATGGGATTTTGATGTTCTACTTTCACTTGCTAACATTCTTGGAATTTTTCCAAGAATCCATCTACCTCCCTTTTCATACCTTGTCAATAATATTCGTTTTTAAGAACAGTGATCATTTTCTAACAACTTGAGTGAGTTGCGAAGGGGATTTTTTGGTTTTCAACCAATATTAATAATTTAATTCTGGTGAAATATGGAACATAAATTAATTTTTTTAATGTTAACTTCACACTTTCATTAATTTCATAATTTAGTTATTTTTTTTTTATCATTTTTAATTTTTAGATTTTCACAAATTTGATTATATATTCTATATTCTATTACTTCCATTTTAATTTTTTCAATGAAATATGTTTTAGCTTTATGCGTTGTTACTCAAAAAATCTATTTTAGACTTCTACTTAGTGTGTCTACTACCTTGTTTTCCTTTCATTTTATATGTTTAATGTTGAAGTCGTATTCACTTAGGAAATCCATCCATTTAGCTTGCTTGGAATTCATCTCAGGTTAGATGAAAAAATATTTTAAACTCACTTGATTAGTACCTAAGTTAAAATTCATACCAATTAGGTAGTGTCTTTGAATTTTAAGTGTGTAGATGATTGTTTCTAATTCCTGCTTATTTTATTTCATGCTCCTTTAATTTGCAGGACTCATAAGCCACCACATTATCTTCCTACATGAGCACACCTCTTAGAACTTCCAAACACGCATCAGTACACACAAAATAATTCTTATAAGGGTCTATTATTTTCAACAGAGGTGCAACAGAAAGTAAATTTTCTGATTGCTCACCTTTCCTAACATTTTTACATTCACTCGAATTTCACTCCTTTCTTCTACAAGGAGGTTATGGGGTATGATAATTTAGAAAACCCCTCTATGAATCTATGATTGTATCTGGTGATACCCATGAATTATCTTACATCTGCCACATTCTTGGGAAATGTCCAATTAAGAATGGCCTTTACCCTTTCATAATCCACTGCTATCCCATATTCAGATATCACATACCTAAGATACCGTATATTTTCTTTGAAAATTTCACATTTGTTGAAATTATCATATAACTAATGTTCATGTAAAATATGTAGCACTATTTATAAATGCTTCTTGTTCTCTTTTGGTGTCTTTTAATATATTAAAATATCATCCATAAATATTAATAAAAACTTGTCCAAGAATTTTCTAAAGACATTATTCATCAAACACTAGAGGGTAATATGTGCATCTGTAAGCCCAAAACAACACACAGTAAACTCGTAGTGTCCATAACAAGTTTGAATTTTATTTTTTGGAATGTCATCTTCTTTAATCCTTAGTTGGTGATAACAAGATATGAGATATATTTTAGAAAACACAGTTTCTCCCTTTACTTGGTCAAATAAATTGTTTATTCTATGAAAGGGATGCTTATTTATAATATTCATTTTGTCCAATAGTTAGTAGTAAATACACATCCTAAATGCTCTATCTTTTATTCTTGGAGAGTATGACTCATGTACCCGATGGCGACAAATTCGGTGTGATAATTAGTTTGACTCGTGTACCCCAATTTCATATATAAAATTTTGATATAAATTCACCAATACATAATCCATAATAAAAATTATTTCATAAAAATAAACATCATGACGATATTCATATAACAAACATAAACATCATCTAAGATACACATTCAAATTTATCACTACCATCATCTAATTATATACACTTTTAGTAGCACATATAAACACCATTAGCTAGCACACAAATATAATAATCTAATAGGGCATCATCATCATGATCACATCTAACAAAACACAAATATTCTAATCTAACAGCATCACCACACACATCCTCAAAGTAATATAAATCTCATGTCAAATAATTGCTATGACATACACATCTATCTGCAAGAACATTAAATGAACATATCTAACGTGACCTAACAATATACACATCAACATAAACATATAAATTAAGAACATAAACATGAACAAAACAAATGCACCATACACACACACACACAGAGAGAAGTGAAATAACTACATCATGAACTCAAATAATTGCAATCAAATATCTGATACAACAGACATAGTAGGGCCTGCAGCCTGATTTGCAGTGGAAGATGATGGATGGTCAACTACCGCTTGATCAACTACATTTTTAAACTCAACTAAGGTGGAGGACTAAAAGGTGGTTGGTCTGCAGTAGAAGCATATGGTTGGTATGCAGGAGAAGGTGGTCAATCTATTGTGTCAAGAGAAACATATGGCACATCCTCTAACTCTGGGATCCGATTGACATCATCAAGCGATTGACGAGCAGGTGTACTATCAGAAGGACCACCGACACCCTGAAGACCATGATATGATTGGGTGGCACCAACTAGAAGCATCATCATCACCATCATATTGATTATCATCACCACCACCATCATCATCATCATCATCACCCTCCTCATCACCATCATGATCACCCTCCTCATCATCATTACCACCCTCATCTAATAGACGTGTTTTCTGCAGCCCCCAAATCTACAAGTAAAGTACAAGTTCTTATGAAATGCCACATAAGAGACATCATATCCCATGGATAGGCCCTATAGAGATTCACAAACATCACATCAGCACTGATGTCTCGAGGCTACGTAAGGCGTACTCCCTTCCGAACCAAAACTTTGGCCAATCTATCATAGTAGCCCATCCAACATGGCATAGAAGGCCTATGCCTTCGGGCGCCCTTGCCCTTTGAGGATGTTCACCACCCTCACCCTCTTCGGCCTCGCCCATATCCTCATTTCCTCCATCCGGCGATGGGGGAGGAGGCATTTCCCCTTCATATGAGCCGGCTTCCATAAAATATATAATACAAAAATATAATTAGAGAATTTCAGAAAACAATTTCAGAAAACAAGCTATAGAACATGCTACTAGAATAAATTTTATTCTAATTCATTAAAGAAAATAAAACTAGATTAATTTAAATAAAACACTAACATTACCTCTATCATATGAAGGCTCAGTCGTTGTAAAGAGTATGTTAGGGCACCCTGTCCAATCAATCCCTGCTTAAAAAATACCCCAACGTGACAAACGCATGGTCATCCTCACTGGCTAGTAGCATCAGTGTCTCATCCCAAATCTTGGCTGGAAACTCTGGCATGCCCCTCTTGGGAATAATATTCCCCCACATGATCATTCAGGCCTTAGTGATAGGCCTAGGAGGGCGATGATCAAATGTAGGCCTCATCTCTAGAAACCTCTCAAAAACTAAACAAGAAAGCTTGGAAGCAAAAGGGAAGCTCTCCCTCTCCTGTCTCAACAATGCACGACATCTCTCTAAAGTTGTGCCAAACTACCTCATAAAAATGGTAGAGCATAGAGCATCTAATGTAACATGGCCCCTGAGTCAAATAACCAACATAATACAGAAGAGGGAAAATAATGCACTTCCCATCACCACAAGAATTTGAAATAATGTTGACTAATAATGAGAGGCACCTAGCCTCCTCTATAGCAACAGAATAAATATGTACCTGCCCACCATAGACCTGAAAATATGATGTGCAGACCGCATGAGGCCCAATATATCTTAGTGTATGCAAGATGACTCTCAGCTAAAACAATGTGGGGGACATCAGGGAACTGGGTAAAATCCTCCCCTCTCGTGGATAGGCCAGTGATAAATTAAATGTACTCCTCAATGGGTCTATACCACAACTTAGGACCGACACACAAATCATGTTGTTGGACATTCCATAAGTGGATTAGATGCACCAATAAGATAGAGTGAGCCTTCATTTATGCACTCTCCTCATATTACTTGAGGAGGCCTACATTCCTCAAGGGCATTGAATTTGCTGCAGTAATAGGGTGAGGGTATAAATCCCTCTCCCTCTCTCTCGCCTGCCATGGTCATACCATATTGTATGGGTCTACCTGCTTCTCTTGCTCCTGCTGCTTCTCCTTATGATGACATATTTCCTACAAGATTGACATATAAAATATGTCAACCTCATACATAAAATAGATAAAAAATTATTAAATGAAACAGGTGTTTATAACTATGGAAACATAACTTTCAATCTAAAAAAAATCTATTGGTGCACTCACAATATGGTCATGCACTAGCATTAGTGTGCTTTCAACTATAACTACACCAGAAACGATGCACAAATAACTATGATGCACCACTGTTTTTTTAGAAATTTAATTTTTCATAGTAGTGTGACATACTTGTACACCGGTGCATATAAACTATTGGAACCGGAATGGTATGTTCAGGTTATCGAACGCACTAAGATATAGGAATATTTTAAAATGTGTATTTTCAGTGTGTTTCATCAATATAAACGCACCAACAGTGACAAACCAATGAAAAATATGGCACATCTTTCCCGGTGTGTTTATATTTACAAAATGCATTGCCACAATGGCGGTGCATTATGTTCATGCACCGAAACATGGTGCACCCTGTAAATTTATAGGGTGCACCATGACCAATGTGAACCAAACATATTAAGCACATCATGTGTCGAATTTTTTTTTAAAGAAATGTAAAAATAAACCTAATTTTAAATAATAATTTTCTAAAACTTAAATTATAAAGAAGCATAGAGATTACGTGGACATTTGGTCGTCGGGGAGGCATTGTGGACACGTAATGGAGAAAAACAATTTTTCACACCATTTGAAAAAATTGGGAACTCAAAGAGTGAGCACCGTACTGAAAGGTGGTGAGTAAGAGAAGAGTCGACATAAGGGAATTTTCATGTGGAAAGAGTGGAACCAGTGCTACAAAGCCTAGCCACACTGTAGATGGTAAAAATGGAAATTATGGCCGGGAAAGTTCTTTTAATTTAACCCTCCTCTAGTGCATTCGTGAAGCGCACCAGAGTGGTCTATATCCACATCACGACATATTTATTTTAATTTAAAATTATTGAGGTGCTTTATCAAAACGCAATAGGTCGTTACATTACCCACAACGCACCAGTGCTCCGGTTTTACAGTATACCGGTATGTTTTTGGAAAATAGAAACTATTTATCGATACTCCTTATAAGCTGCATGGGGCGTTGTTATACATTTACCACATATGGACATCATTATCTCAGAGCATCGGTATATGTTACTCTATGAAGGATTCTGGTGCTAGAGAATTTTCAAGCACCGGTGCATTTGGGTATTTAGCGCATCGCGGCTTTCTCTTTTCCAAAAAACTTTCTACAATGCAACATGTTATATGTGGCCCCAGTGCGTGTATTGATAATAAAACACCAGTGCGCTTGAATAATTTATACGCACCGTCAAAGAAACATTTGCTAAAACATCTGCACACCAACCTTTGCTAGTGACCTCAGCTAAAAATGAATTTTTGGGCTAGTTTTATAGGGGCCTCCACAAACACATCCATCAAAAGGTATTTTCCTTGTAGTGTTTGGATCATTCCTTTCTTTTCTTGCAGATTTATGAGCCCTATTAGGACAAAGAACATTTATAGCATACAATTCATTACCTCTCATATTTAAGGGAAGGAAGGACCATTCTCATAGGATATTTAAACTTTTATCTTGGAGTCAATGAAATTCAGAGTATGGACTAACATTTAAGTCCCCCATCTAACAAGATCATGGATCTCTTGGATGTGGTGAGTCTAGTATATGTTCAACCAACCACGTTCTCTCTCATCTGGTGATGATCCCTGATATTCCATCAATTTTATTGCAACACGCCAGAGTCTTAACTTGAATTGTCAACTCGAGGTTCATACAAACTTAGAGGTGACAGCGTTATATGCACAGTAGGTTAGGTTCTACTCATGTCACCCTAAGTCGCCGAATCAGACTAAAGTATGAAAAGACCACTCTTTCAGCTAACTAGCATGAAAAATTGCAATGAAAAATACAAATGCCTACGTTAATTGCAAGAAAGTGAATATTATCCTAATTGTAGAAATGAGAGTATCATTCATTAGATGTAAAAGACTAACTGTAACTACAAGAGGAAAATAGACCATACTAGTTTTAGAAATGAACTATGCTACTCTACTTTCAAACCAATCAAATAAATATTTTACTTGCAAAATGGAAATCAATAATCTAACTGCAAATTTCTTTGAAAGAGGAATTTTAGTCTACAAAAGCTAACTAGGAAATAAAAGAGCATAAATATTGTTCAAATGTGAAACTTTGCTTCCTAATTCTAGTTGTGGTCTTGTAATTGCAGCAGTAGAAGGATGGGCCTAGAGTGGTTCTTGGGTCTCCCTAATCATGGATTAAAACCCCGGAGGTCATTATTTAATCCTATAATGCAGAAATAAAGATCATATATAAAATATGGTTGAATTTAGGCAATTCTACAAGGCTACTACAGGGTGCAAGAAACCTTGCTTTGCTACATGATTGCATTGTTTTGCTAAAGAAATGGGTCTGAGAGATTTATGAGGGCAAGGAAGGTGTTATGAAGGTGGAGGAAGGTGGATGAGGGTGGGTGTAGGATGTGTGAGGCCTTTTTCCAAGATTAGCACCCCTGGTCTAGGTGGATATTGGTGGCCACCCACCTATTCCACATGGACCCCCACAATTATTTCTTTTAGCATTTTAGTTTCCTTAATTGTAGCACAATTTACTATTTTGGCTATTTTTTGGGTCTTGAACTTCCGTGGCCATTTTTAGGCCCTACACGAAATTTTTTGGGAAAACATGGACCAACAAAAATCTTTGATATATGTTGGTCACTCGAAAGTTTCAGTCCTCATATATATATTTCTAACGAGGTATTGTGTGTGTCAAACAAAGATCGTATACCAAAGATGTGTTCCTTCATAAATATGGATCAATGGTATCATATCGGTCTAATATTTCTCTATTTTTCTTTGCATGTCCCCAACGAGGTTAGGGTATAAGGAGTTAGGGCTCGAACTAGTTGAACCCTTGCAATATTAGTCTCACAAACCCCAACGACCTCCCATCGCGGAATAAAATAAATATGAGGGATCAGGAGATCCTATCAAATTGTTTCTCAAGGATGCCCTCTAGAAACAAAGGAACGTTATCCTGGATAAATTTTCCCAGATCCTTCAATGGTTGCCCACCGGCGGTGCATAAACATCTAGCAGCCACTCTGGAGGTGCCACTCCTTTCAAGGTACAAGTCAACTTCGACATTCTTGTATTTGAAGGCCAGAAAGATGCAGACATTGTTGATAGATGGTTGAATTTGTTGGAAGGTTATTTCTGAGTCCATGATTTCTCCGACTGAGGAAATATTACTTTTTCACTCCTCAAAGTCGCCCCCCATGTCAAAATTGGTGGGAAACCTAATGTGAGAAAAAGGATGAGAGGGAACCCTCTCTACTCTCGGTCACACCCACTTGGAATTTGTTCTGACATCGAATCAAGGAACAATATTACCCCGTGGGGAGCTATGAGAACAAGTATATCCAATAGACCACACTACGGTACCAAAGGGATCAAGATGTGCACAAGCTGATGTATTTTTTCCATACCCTATGCACAAAGTTGGGTATTAAAGATTCAGAGAAACATTTGGTGCTCAAGTATCGCAGTTTTTTGCACAGATATATTCAAGAGGAAATGGAGTTCCTCAACACTACCTTGCTTGGCACAGCATATCGATCCAGCAATCCATCAAAAAGTTAAGAAAAAGAAGCAAGACTTTGGATCCACGAATCTGAATCCATGGAAAGCAGCCCTCAAACCATAGAACAAGGGTAAAATCCAATGTAGGGTGATTCAGAACAACACCACAAAGTCAAATAACGACACGGAGAAGTGGTGTGAATTTCATAACATATACACTAAAAAGAAAAGCGAGTGTGAGGCCAAACAGTCATTGGTGGTCGAACTGAAGGCATCTGAATCAGATGCATGTTCTGATTCTGATTCAGAACTGGATAAGAGCATTGACAAAGGGAATAAAATCATTGATGCAGAACCCAGTGCCACCGTTGCCACCACCAAGCTCCAGAGGGAGGAGCCCAAGGATCCAGAGGAGGGGGAGCACCTATTCCATTCCTAGATGTGGGTGAAGGGTTCTCCACTGCAATTCCTTGTCGATAGAGGAAGCCAAAAGAACCTCATTTCAGCAGAGGTCACGAAGCGGCTCAACCTACCAACCACAACACACCTACAACCATATACCATTGGGTGGCTTCACCAAGGAATAGATCTCTACGTCCGCCAGCAGTGTCGCCTTCCATACAACATCAAGCCATTCACAGATGAGGTTTTGTGTGATGTTTCTCTTCTTGAAGTGTCTGATGTATTATTTGGCCAACCATACTTGTGGAAGTAACATCTTGTGCAAGAGTGTAGGCCTTGTTCTGTTATTATTACTTTGGGAAATAAGTTGTACACGATAACGGAGGTAGTACTGCCTTCCGCCATATCTTTGAGTACTACAAAGCAATGTAGTAAGATTATTTCCCAAACTAGGAACATTAAGGGAATTTTGAGGTCTAAAATGGGCCTGCTAAGGAAATTATAAAATAATAGTGGAAATAATAAAGTAATATTAGATTACATCATCAAATTTCATAGGGAAAAAGGAAAAAAACTTATTTTTCGACTCATATTTTCAACTTATCTCCCTACGGCCTTACTCAAATTTCGAGCAGGAACACTCATTGGATGCAAAATTTTATTCATTGTCGAAGGAGTACCCATGTTGCATACTTTCGATGGAACCTACTACACGAAAAATGATAAATACATGAAAAATGTTATTGCAATCATGTTTTTTCATGTATTTCTCATTTTTCATGTAGAAGTGTCATGAAAAGTATGCAACATGGGTAATCCTTGGATGAGGAATTAAATTTTGCATCCAATGAGGAATCCCACTCTAAATTTGAGTAACAAATTACAGAGATAAGTTGAAAAAGTAGTTTTATTATTTCATTATTTTTTAATCCTTTTAATTTTTTACCCCAAAAATGGTGAATCGTCCCCCATGGTTGACATCACCATCTTGAATCCTATTGGTTTTTATAAATTTTATTTTCATTTTACATTTTCTTAGGAGGCCCATTTTATACCTCAAAAATTCTCTAATGATTTGTTTTCATTACGATTCGCCCACGAGGCAAGAAGAATATTGTGGCCACAACCTCCAAACAAGGCTCCCCTGCATGGCAGCAAAAGATGGAAAAAGGCATGGAGGTATACAAGGACATTTTCTCCTCATTCACAGAGGTTCCTCTACACTATCAAGTCAAGCACTCCATTGATCTAACCCCATGCGAATTGCTTCCTGATGTTGCCATACCTCGCACGACCACACTGACAGAATCCACACATGTACTATATGAGGCTAATAAAGCAACCATATTTATTGAACACATCTAGCATGTCCTCTAGAAGTTCAAGGACATCTTGGAGAAAGCCAATGCCAAATACAAGCAACGACGTGAGAATCACCGGGTGCCACACAACTTCTAGGTGGGTGAAAACGTGTGGTTACATCTGCAGGAGTGCCTCACTGGACCCTGCCACAAGCTTCACCCACTACGATATGGGCCCTACACCATCACCAATGTTGTAGGGGAAAATGCATTCAAGATCAGTATTCCACAATTCCTTGGTCTGTACCCAGTGTTCAATGTAAACCCCCTTCGGCTCTACTTTCCACCTCTACTAGACACATCTGACATGGAAAAACAACTCACACCAATAGAGTTAAACCCAAACTACATGGAACAAGCCACAAATAATTAGATCATGGACACACAGATCAAGAACACCTGACAGAAAAAGATCCAATTGTATCAATTTTTCAAAGCTAGCCAACTCCTGCACCAAGGCAAGTGGCTCACTAAGGACCAAATTCAGCAGAAGTTTTCTCATCTCATGGAGGAACTCAACGCAATGGGGACCATTGCTTCCTAAGGGGGGAGGAATAATCTAGGTGGATATTGGTGGACTCCCACCATCATTTTTTTAGCTTTTTAGTTTCGTTAATTGTATCATAATTTACTATTTTTGGCAGTTTTTGGGTCCTAAACTTATGGAGCCATTTTGAGGCCCTAAATGACATTTTTTGGGAAAACAAGGGCTTAAATGTGTTTTCAATTGATTTTTACCACTCGAAATTTTTATTCCTCGGATAGATCTTTCAAACGAGGTATTGTGCACGTCAAACGGAGATTATATACCAAAGTTACGTCCCCGGGAAGTTGATGTACCAATTTATCCAAACAAGGCCCATAGTTTTGGTGCTTCCTATCCTAGGGTTAGGTTTTTGGATGTTTAGGCTTTTCCATTGTTTCTCAATCATAAATAGGCCTTGGTGCCTCATTTTAACATAGTTTAGAGGCCTATAGACACCACATCTCTTCTCAGAGATAAGCTACCAACACCCTAGGTAGTTTATTTCCATTCTATCTGTAAGCATATTTCTGTTATTTGACATTAATGAAATGAAGTGTTATTTCTGCTAAATCTTTTTATTTATGGTTATATTCATATTATGTTGTGTTCCTACATAAATCTAGATCAGTGGTATCAGAGCGGTCTACTCTTTCTCTATTTTTCTTTTGGATTTCCCTAACAAGGTCAAGGTATAATGGGTTATGGCTCGATATAGTTGAACCCTTGCAAGATCAGCCTCACAAACCCCGAAAACCTCCTATTGTGGAAGAAAATAAAGATGAGGAAGCAGGATATCCTATAAAATTGTTTCTTGAGGAGGCCCTCAAGAAACAAAGGAATGAGATGATGGATAAATTTTCCCAACTCCTTCAACGGTTGCCCGCTGGTGGCACATCGACATCCAGGAGCCACTCTAGAGGTGCCACTCCTTTCAAGGTACAAGTCAACTTTGACATTCCTGTATTTTAAGGCCATATAGATGCATACACTATAGATATATGGTTGATTTTTTTGGAAGGTATTTCTTGGTCCATGATTTCTCCAACTAAGAAAATATTACTTTTGCACTCCTCAAATCCACCCCCATGTCAAATATTGGTGGGAAACCTATTGTGAGCAAAAGGATGAGATGGAACCCTCTCTGATCTCAGTCGCACCCATTAGGAATTGGTTTCGATACGGAATCAAGGAACAATATTACTCCATGGGGAGAAATGAGGACAAGTACATCCAATGGACCACGTTGTGGCAACAAAGGGATCAAGATTTGCAAGATTTGGAAAAATTGTTCCATACCATGAACACAAAGTTGGTCATTAAAGATTCATAGAAACATTTAGTGCTAAAGTATTGTAGCTGTTTGCACAGATACATTTAGGAGGAAATGGATTTCCTTAAAATTACCTTGCTTGGCATGGAATATTGATATGCCTCCAAGATCGAGCAAAAATTTAAGCATAAGAAGCGAAAGTTTGGATCCGTGAATACGAAGCGAGGGAAAGGAACCCCCGAACCATAGAAAAAGGGGCAAACCCAAAGCGAGGCAACTCAGAAAAACACCACAAATCTAAAGAAGGACGCGAGGAAGTGGTGTGAATTTAAAAATAGATCCACTCACAACAAAAGCGAGTACCATGCCAAACAGTCGTTGGTGGCCGAACTAAAAGCATTTGAATCAGATGCATGTTCTGATTCTGAGTTAGAACTAGACAAGGGAAATGAAAAAGGGAAGCAAATCATTGATGAAGAACCCAGTGCTACTGTTGCCACTACCAAGCTACAGATGGAGGAGTCTGAGGATCCAGAGGAGAGGGAGCACCTCTTCCATTCCCAGATGTGGGTGAAGGGTTCTCCACTGCAATTCCTTATCGACAGCGGAAGCCAAAAGAACCTCATTTAAGCAGAGGTCATGAAGCAGCTCGTCCTATCGACGACAACACGCCTGCAACCTTATACCATTGGGTTGCTTCACCAAGGAAAAGATTTCCACGTCCACTAGCAATTTCACCTTTCGTAAAACAACAATCCCTTCATGGATAAGGTACTGTGTGATTTTTCTCTTCTTGGCATGTCTGATGTATTATTATGCCAACCATATTTGTGGAAGAGCCATATTGTGTATGAGTCTAGGCCTTGTTTTGTTATTATTACTTTGGAAAATATGATGTATAGGATATTGGAGGTATTAACATCTTCTGCCATCTCTTTGAGTACTACAAAGAAATTTAGTAATATTATTTCAAAAAATAGGAAACAAAAATTCATTACAATTCACCGACAAGGCAAGAAGAATATTGTAGTCATAGCCACCAAATAGAGCTCCCCTACACGGCAACAGTACATGGAAAAAGATGTAGAGGAATACAAGGACATTTTCTCCTCACCCACAGAGATTTCTCTACACTGTTAGGTCAAGCACTCCATTGATCTAACCCATTTGTGATGCTTCTTGATGTTTCCATACCTCATGTGACCACATAGACAGAATCCAAACATGTATTTTCTAAGGCTGACAAAGCAACTATATTTATTGAACGCATCCAACACGTCCACCAGTAGGTCCATGAAATCTTGGAGAAATCCAATGCCAAGCACAAGCAACGACATGATCAACATCGGGTCCCCCACTATTTTTTCTTTCAGCGTTTCATTTTCCTTAATTGTAGCACTATTTACTATTTTGTGAATTTTTTCAGGTTTTGAACTTCTCGCGTAGTTTTGATGCCCTAAACGATTTTTTTTGGGAAAAAGGGACCAACATGGTTTTTGATCGATGTTAGTCACTCAAAATTTGTAGTCCTTGGATAGATATTTCTAACAAGGTATTGTGCACGTCAAACAGATATCGTATGCAATAGTTACATCCCCGGGAAGTTGATGTACCAATTTACCCATACAGGGCCCATAGTTTTGGTGCTTCATCTCCTAGGGTTAGGTTTTTGGATGTTTATGATTTTCCATTGTTTCTCAATCATAAATAAGCCTTGGAGCCTCATTTTAACATAGTTGAGAGGTCTGTAGCCACCACATCTCTTCACAGAGATAAGCTACGAGCGCCCTAAGTAGTTTATTTCCATTCTTTTTGTAAGCATATTTCAGTTATTTGACGTTAATGAAATGAAGTGTTATTTCCGCTACATCTTTGTATTTATGGTTATATTCATATTTTGTTGCGTTCCAGCACAAATATGGATCATTGGTATCAGAGTGGTATTCTATTTCTCTTTTTTTCTTTTCATGTCCCCAACGAGGTTAGGGTATAAGGATTTGGGGCTTGATTTGGTTGAACCCTTGCAAGATCAGCCTCGCAAACCCAGACGGCCTCCCATAATGGAAGAAAAAAAAGACAAGGGATAGGGAGATCCTATCAAATTATTGCTAGATGAGGCCCTATATAAACAAAGGAACGTGATGGTAGATAAATTTGTCCATATCCTTCAACGGTTGCCCACCGACAGTGCATCGGCATCCAGAAGCCACTCTGGAAGCGCCACTCCTTTCAAGGTATAGTTCAACTTCGACATTCCTATATTTGAAGGTCAAATAGATACATATGTCGTATATAGATGGTTGAATTTGCTGGAATGGTATTTCTTAGTCCATGATTTCTCCAACCGAGAAAATATTACTTTTTCACTCCTCAAAGCTTCCCCCCATGTCAAAGATTGGTGGGAAAACTACTGTGAGCAAAACAATGAGAGATACCCTCTCTAATCTCGACTGCACCCATTTGGAATTTTTTTTGAGATGGAAACAAAGAACAATATTACCTCGCGGGGAGCTATGAGGACAATTACATCCAATGGGCCACGCTATGGTAGCAAAGGGATCAAGATGTGCACGAGCTGACAAATTTGTTCGATACCCTACACACAAAGTTGGGTATTAAAGATTCAGAGAAACATTTGGTGCTCATGTACTGGATTTTTTTGCACAGATACATTCAATATTAAATGGAGTTCCCCGACATTACCTAACTTGGCACAACATATCGATATGCCTCCAAGATCGAGCAGAAATTTAAGCAAAAGAAATGAGACTTTGGATTTTTGAATCCGAAGTCAGGGAAAGGTGCCCCCGAACCGCAGAACAAGGGGAAAAGACAAAGAAATATATGGGGAAGTTGTGTGAATTTCATAACAGATCTACTCATAGCATAAGTGAGTGTCTGACCAAGTGGTCGTTGGTGGCCCAAATGAAGGTATCTGAATCAGATGCATGTTATGATTCTGAGTGAGAACCGGACGAGGGAAATGACAAAGGGAAGAAAGTAATTGATGTGGAACCAGTGCCACTGTTGCCACCACCAAGATCCAGATGGAGGATCTCGAGGATCCGGAGCAGGGGGAGTGCCTCTTCCATTCCCAAATGTGGGTGAAGGGTTCTCCACTGCAATTCCTTGTCGATAGTGGAAGCCAAAAGAACCTAATTTCAACAGAGGTCGTGAAGCGGCTTGGCCTACTGACCACAACACATCCACAGTCGTATACCATTGGGTGGAATTAACAAGGAATGGATATTCGCACCCGCGAGCAGTGCCTCCTTCCGTACAACATCAATCCCTTCAAAGATGAGGTACAGTGTGATGTTGCTCCTCTTGATGTGTCTAATGTATTATTATGCCAACCATACTTGTAGAAGAGACATGTTTTGTATGAGTCTAGCCCTCATTCTGTTATTATTACTTTGGGAAATAAGATGTACAGAATACCGGAGGTAGTACTGCTTGTCGCCATCTCTTTGAGTACTTCAAAGCAATGTAGTAATATTATTTCCCAAACCAGGAAATTTGTTTTCATTACGATTCGCCCATAGGGCAAGAAGAAGATTGTGGATGCAACCTCCAAATAGAGCTCCAATACGTGGCAGAAGTAGATGGGAAAAGACATGGAGGAATACAAGGAAATTCTCTCCTCACCCATAGAGGTTCCTCTACACTTTCAAGTCAAGCACTCCATTGATCTGACCCCAGGTGTGTCGCTTCCTGATGTTGACATACCTCATGAAACCACATAGTCAGAATCCACACATGTACTGTCTAACGTTGATGAAGCAACTAGATTTATTGAATGTGTCTAGCACATCCCCCATCAGGTCGAAGACATCTTAGAGAAATCCAATGCCAATAACAAACAACAATATGACCAACAACGAGTGCCACACCACTTCCAGGTGGGTGACAAAGTGTGGCTACATTTGCAGAAGGAGCGCCTCGCTAGACCCCACCACAATCTTCACCCACTCTGATATGGGCCCTACGACATCACCAAGGCTATAGGGGAAAATTCCTTCGAGCTCAGTATTCCACCATTCATTGGTCTACACATAGTGTTCGATGTGGACCACCTTCGGCCCTACTTTCCACCTCTACTGGACACATCCGACATGGCAGAACAACTCACACCAACAGAGTTAAACCCAAACTGCATGGAACAATCCATAACTAATCGGATCATGGACACACATATCAACACCCGACAGAAAAATATCCAATTGTATTGAGTTGTCAAGGCTGTCCAACTCCTGCACCAAGGTAAGTGGCTCACCAGGGACCAAATTCAGCAGAAGTTTCCTCATCTCATGAAGGAACTCGACGTAATGGGGAACATATATTCCTAAGGGGAGAGGAATGATCCAGGTGGATATTAGTGGCCACCCACCTATTCCACATTGATCCTCACCATTTTTTTTTCAGCTTTTCAGTTTCCTTAATTGTAGCACAATTTACCATGTTTGGCAGTTTTTTGGGTCTTGAACTTCCAGAGCCATTTTGAGGCCCTAAATGAATTTTTTTGGGAAAATAGAGATCAACATGGATGTTTGACAGATGTTGGTCACTTGAAATTTTTATTCCTCAAACTGATCTTTCTAACGAGGTATTGTGTGCATCAAACGAAGGACTTATGCCAAAATTGCGTCCCGGGGAAGCTGATGTACCAATTTACCCAAACAGGGCCCACAGTTTTGATGCTTCATCTCCTAGGGTTAGGTTTTTGGATGTTTAGGGTTTTCCACTATTTCTCAATCATAAATATGCCTTGGAGCCTCATTGTAACAAAATTGAGAGACTCGTAGCTGCCACATCTCTTCTCAGAGATAAGCTACCAGTTCCATTTTGTCTGTAAGAATATTTGCCATTAATGAAACGAAGTATTATTTCCGCTAAATACTTGTATTTATGGTTATATTCATATTTTTTTTCGTTCCTGCATAAATCTGGATCAACCCCTCAGAGACCCATCCTACACAAAAAATCATGCCCACAGTGTCCTTCATTAACCCTGAAAAGATGATATTGGTGGTAGAGCTTGAGAGCAATATGGGGTGTCCAAGAGCATAATAGTAATAAAATAGTGTATGTGGATGAGTTTGAAAACCCCTAAAAGTCACTTGGCATCCCCTGCAGACTAATAATAAATAACATGCATCTACTGATCAATATTGCAATAAGATAAATCAAGGTGGAAAAGATGAGTTGAATTTTAATTCTTCAAGATCTATTTTATCCTACCACATGCATCAAATCTATTTACCTAGTCATGAGATTAAATTCCAAGGTGAAAAAAAAAATCAAGTAAAATAAATTCAATCTAAATCCTAGCAAACTCCAAGGAAATATAAACACATATTTTTGGCTTGTTGTCGTAGACCTTCCAACCACAATTCCCACAAGAGAGGTGTTGATCAAACCTACAACAACAATTTTTGCAATATAATTCCTACTTAAACAAGGAGAGAGATACAATAATTTGAACAAGAATAATGGAAAGAATACATTATAGGGACCAAATCCTATCAGTTTGATCAGGTGATCAATATTTAGCTCAAAATTAAAAGTGCCCAAAAAGTTTTGAAACTGGAGCCAAATCGAAGTGCTCATCGTTCTGAATCCAATGATGTTCGTTTCACCTCAATCCGATACCATATTCTCAAGTTATCATGTGCTAACATTTTGGTCCAACAACTAAAAATATAGCAGTTCTGTTGACTGAGTAGTTGACTGGGTTGATCGTATGAAGAGTCAACATTGTGACTATGCAGGGTACAAGCCCACCATAGGTTTACACTTGTCATCCTCTGATTCATTGATTTTTGGGCACATCTAATTGGTTGTGGTTTATGTTACATCGTTCAATAATTGTGTGCCACGTGGCCTAGTCATGGGATACCATGTGGCACCCTAGGGGTCAACTAAAATTATAACATGGGTTTGGGTGAGGTTCGATGAATTCGAACCCCCAAACTCCCACATCACAATGCAATACTAAATCAACATGCCTGACGGTGGTGTTTTTTATCATATTGCCAAAACCCGTACTTAAGGTTTCACTCGACACTCATTGGACGAAGGGGTCGGGGCTAAGCCCCTGGCCCCTGGTAACCACACACCCACAAAACTATATCTGGAGGATCCAATGAATCGGGGCTTAGCACCGACCTAAGGTCACAAAATAAACAACATGCCTACAATGTGGTTCAAAGGGTGTCAATAGGAGGGGTGCTTTGTGGAAGCCCAACCCAAGGTCACGACCACAACACAAAGATCATGGCTAAGCACTAGTGCGGAGGCGCTATAGAGAGGGGACCAGCCCCAAGTCCTTTGGACCCCAATGTGACTGAAGCACAGGAGTAACGGGGCCCAGCTAGAAGGGGGAGAGGTTAACCCGACCTGTGGTCCCATAGAACCCATAAAACCACACGCTCATGTTTTAAGGGCTAAGCTGGTGGGGGCAGGCGTTAAGGCCCATCCCGCGGCGTTGTGTGGCATATGACCCAAATTTTTTTGATTAAGGGGTCATTGGGAAATTTATTCATCCTACAAAATGCACCAGCGGAGGACGAAAATGTCACTCCGTTAGCGAAATACAGGGTGGATTTGTAGGACAGTTAGACAGTAAAATTCATGGAAGAGCTTTGGAGCTCATAAATTTTTGATTTTTTGACCAAATTGAGCTCAAAAAGAGTTCACTTAGGGGTTTTTGGATGTTATGGATCCAATAGTGACCTCTAATTTTTTATTTGAGAACATCCACTGAGTATTTTTGTAGGTTGAAGACCAAGGGTGTATGGATTATTCAATTTTTTGAAGCAGTTATGGAAGGTGTTTGAGCATGGAGAAGGCCTTGTATAGGTTTTCTCACCTTCAGAACTCTATTGAAATAGTTTTTACTTGCAGGGTCTAGCTCGGGTTCAATTTTCTCATTATTTCATGTTGAGGGAATTTTTTTTATAATCTTCAATGTGGAATTGAAGTGCTCACGTGCTCATTTTAGCTCATTTCAATTGGAGTATAGGATCTTTGTAGGATATGCCTTGTGTTTTTGTTGTTCCATCACCAAAATGATGACCGGATAGAGGTTGTCAATAATATGATCGTACACATTCTGTGCATGTACAATTCAAATCATCCACGCATATGGGATGAGAACCTTCCCTATGTACAACACGGTTATAACCAGGCTCTCCACAGCTCAACCGCCCACATCCCCTTTCAGGTGGGCTTGGCATTCCAGCCACTATGTCCCATTGACGTAGCCATGCTAATTGTTCATGACATATTGGACAGAGAAAATGATAATTACAAGCAACAACGTGAACAACATCGAGTTCCACACAACTTCCAGGTGGGTGACAAAGTGTGGCTACATTTGCAGAAGGATCGCCTAGCTGGACCACACCACAAGCTTCACCCGCTCTGATATGGGTTTTACACCATCATCAAAGCTATAGGGACCAATGCCTTCAAGCTCAATATTCCACCATTCCTTGGTCTGCACCCAGTGTTCAATGTGGACTACCTTCGGCCCTACTTCTCACCTCTACTCGACACCTCCCATGTTGCAAAACAACTCACACCAACAGAGTTAAAAACAAACTGCATGGAACAGACCACCACAGATCATATCATGGACATGAAAATCAATAACACTCACTAGCAAAAGATCTAACTGTATCGGGTTGTCAAAGTTGGCCAACTCCTGCACCAAGGCAAATGGTTCACCAGCGACCAAGTTCAGCAAAAGTTTCCTCATCTCATGGAGGAACTCAATGCAATGGGGACCATTACTTCCTAGGGGGGGAGGAGTGATCCAGGTGGATATTGGTGGCCACCCTCCTATTCCACTTGGGGCCCCACCATTGCTTCTTTCAATTTTTCAGTTTCCTTAATTGTAGCATAGTTTTATTTATAGCAGTTTTTCAAGTCCTGAACATCTGGAGCTGTTTTGAGGTCCTAAACGATGTTTTTCAGAAAAACTGAGAGCAACATGGAAGTTCCTTTGATGTTTATCACATCAAAAGTTGTATTTCTTGGATAGATATTTCTAACAAGGTATTGTGTGCGTGAAACAAAGATCGTATGCCAAAGTTACTTCCCCGGAAATATTGATGTACCAATTTACCCAAACTGGGCCCATAGTTTTGGCGCTTCATCTCCTAGGGTTAGGTTTTTGGATGTTTAGGGTTTTCCATTGTTTCTAAATAATAAATAGGCCCTCGAGCCTCATTGTAACATAGTTCAGAGGCCTACAGCCACCACATCTCTTCTCAGAAATAAACTACCAGTGCCCTAGCTAGTTTATTTCAATTTTGTCTGTAAGCATATTTTAGTTATTTTTTATTATTAAAATAAAGTTTTATTTCTACTACATCTCTAATTTTATGTGTATTTATGTATTTCATTTTGTTCTTGCATAAATCCGGATCAATGGCTTCAGAGCGGTCTGCTCTTTCTCGATCCTTTTTTTCATGCCCCCAACGAGGTCGGGGTATAAGGAGTTAGGGTGCGATCTGGTTGAACCTTTGTAAGATCAACCTCGCAAACCCCGACAACTGCCCATGGGGGGAAGAAAAGAAATATGAGGGAGCAGGATATCCTATCAAAATATTTCTCAAGGAGGCCTTCGCCTATTAGGATATTTCGACACATAGGAAATAGGCTCATTTTGTGTCACCTTTGTAAATCCTTCAATCCTATCACAATTTGATCTTAAGGGGGGATGTTAGGATATTCCAACACATAGGAAATAGTTAAGTATAACTTGGTCTAGTGTAGAGTTAGGTAAAGTGTGTTTCTTTACTATGTACATTTTTAACTTATAATCCGACGGTCACGATTTGTAGTGATCTGAATTTCACTCTCTCCTTAGTATTAACGACACTTGATCTGTGGCTTAACACCCGATTGGTCCATGATCCCTATTTAAAGAGCATGGAGGGTCATTTTTCCGGTAACCGTTTATGAGAGAAACATATTTAAACTTTATTTTTATATTAATAAATTTCCTGAAGTGGCCACGTTGGCTCAGGTCGTGGACTGTTTCCCTCTTCGAGGGTTTTAACCACGTGATATATTGGTGTACTGATTTGTGATTTGTTTGTGAGAAGTGACCTTTAGTGGTTGATCTAAGGAACTTACCCTGTAAATTCCTACATGGTATCAGAGCCATTTCGAGGGCTGCATCCATTGTTGATCCAAATCCGAAGCCAGTTTGACTGCATGCGATTTCTATTTTCCAGATCTACTATTTCTGACCACTTTCGGGCTAGGAGAACTACTCTGTTGTGTCCGTAGCATCTATTATAGTGAGGAACCCCTTTCATTTCATGCGAAAAGTTTTCCAGTTGGTCGAGTTATGTCATTTTAGATCTAGAGGTATAAAGTATTTTTTTGCAGTTATATTTATTAATCGTTCTGCTTATTTCGGTTCTCTCTGTTTGTTTCGGCTTATATTCTTTTTTATTTGCCGGATATATACCCTCTTCTCTGTGTATGCTCTTTTCTATGCGCTATGTGCAATCTTCAGAAACAGGAAGACGAGAATTTTTTTTGCTACGTATGCTCTTTCCCCACGTCTTTGTGCGATCTCGGGAAATCCGAAATAGCGGGAAAAAGGATAGTTGCCAATAAGGCTAACTGAAAATCTAAGTTTTTTCCCTAAGGCTTGCATTTCATTTTTTTGTGTACAGATTTTGTTTGTTTTTTGTAGGAAAAGCACACACATCGAAGAGTAAAAAAAATAAAAATAACCCCCCCTCCTCCTTTCAAACAATTATAGAATCCTTTTGCTAGCTCACTTGGTGTAAAGCTAGTTTATGAGAATAGGGGCCTTGGGTTCAAGTCTCTCTCTCAAACTTCCTTTTGTAAAAAAAAAAAAACTACTAAGTTATTTTTTCTTATAAAGCCCTTTGGCAAGTTGGCAAGTTGACCGTTTTAAAAAGAGGGTTTTATTTCAAAAGCACATGTAAAAGTAACATTGTAAAAGTGACTCTCACTTATTTATAAAAGTGGGTCACATAAAGTTTTTTTAAAATGAGCTTATTGTATTAAGTTTGAAAAGGGGGGATTTTTTTTTAAATTAGTTCATAATCAGCTTTCAACCTTTCACGTAACTATTTAGCATCTACAACACATTGTTTTCAAAAAGGCATAACTTCTTCATCTGGAAGTCGTTTTCCGAGCCTTTTTTTTTTTAAACAGCCTATTTTTTCGAGATCTTTCCATTGGAGTAGTTAGTTTTAGCTCTTTTCAGCTTTAGTTTTTTATTAAAAAAATTAAAAAAAATTAAAAAAAAAATTTTTAAAAAAAAAGGAAAGTGCATGCCCTGTTATTCTTAATAGCGCCAATTATTTCCAATGGCTATACTTCATGATAGACTTGCTTAGAAGTAAAGGGCATTATAGAATAGCCTCAGGACAAGAAAATAAACCTAACGATGGAGATAAAGCCACTAAATGGGAAAATAAATAAGATCAAGCATGAGGGTTTATAGGAATGTCCATTGCTCAAGATCTTCTATTTCATATCCAAGAAATTGACACCCCTGATGCAGCTATGAAAAAGCTAAATACCATTTTTGGCATTCAAAATGAAATCAGGGCCCACCAACTTGAAAATGAGTTGCTTACTTTGGACCCCAATAATTTCTCCTCTATTGAAGATTTTTTGTCCAAATTCAAGACCCTTAGAATTCTTTTAGAAGTTTGTAAGGTCAAAAAGGAAGATGGTAGCCTTATCTATTCCATTCTTGCTAAGCTTGGACCTTCATAATCTGTATTTGTTTCCACCTTCCACTCCACTAGATAAGCCCTCATTTCTCAAGGAACAGCCTACAAGTCCCCCACTTTTGATCCCTTTTGCGATTCTTTGATAAGAGAAGAAGAAAAAAGCTTACACCTTGGTCTTATCAATACTGGAAATGCTTCTAAGAAAGCCTTAGCAGCCCAACAACAACCATATCAAAAGAATCCCAAGAGGAAATATCCTAAAAATTATGGTCCTAAACCAAACAAGGGTCTTAAGCAATTTCAGCCACAAATTGAAAAAGCAACTCACCAAACTGATAAGGAAAATAAAAACAAAGGGAAAAAAACATATAGACATTGCAACTTTTGTAATCGTGATGGCCATGTAGAGTCCAAATGTTTTAAGAAGATGGAAGCCTTGGAAGCAGCAATGAAGAAGCAAAACATCAATTTGGAGAACTCTTCAAATTCATCTTCAGGAATGTCACCTCCTACTTGTGGTTTTCAAGCATCTGGTTATGCATTAAATTTATCTTATTCTTCTCATTCTCGTAAGTGGCTCATTGATTCTAGAGCTTCTTACCACATGGCCCAAAATAAAGCCATGTTTTCTTCTTTAAATGAGTGTAACACCAAAAATATTTATGTTGGTGATGATAGATCTCTTAGTGTTGTAAGATTTGGAACCATTCATCTAGATAATGGTAAATTTAATGATGTATTGTGTGTTCCTACCTTGTCATGCAACCTTCTATCTGTTTATCAAATAACTCATTCAGGTGAAGGGAAAACAATAGAATTCTCACCTCATGATGTTGTAATCAAGGACCTCAAAGATCCTAGACATATTTTAGCTACTGGAATTATTGATGATTCCACAAGGTTGTATAAGTTTGACAAATTTGGGTCATCATGTCTTCCCTCCATCTTTTTCGCTCATAATGATGAAGTGAGTAAACTTTGGCATGAGCGATTTGGTCACTTAAACTATCACTCTCTTCAAACTCTGTGTAAATAAAATATGGTCACAGGTATTCCTATGGTATCTTGCCGAGTTTGTGTTTGCTCTGGATGTGTACTCAGAAAACATCATCAGGATAGTTTTGACAAACGTGCCTCTTGGCATGCTTCAGCCCCTTTGCAGCTTGTGCATAGTGAATTATGTGGTCCACTTCCTGTTGTTTCTTTCTCTGGTTGCAATTATTTCTTAACTTTCAGTGATGATTTTTCCAGATGCACTTGGGTATACTTCTTAAAACTCAAGAGTAAATTTTTTAACATGTTCTTAGCCTTTAAGGCCTTCATTGAGGAACATTCTGGACATCAAATTATTAAGTTAAGATCAGACAATGGAGGAGAATATGTTAACAACAAATTTATCAACTGTTGCATTGAGCATGGCATTCAATTGCAACATATTGTTCGATATACTCCACACAAAAAATGATGTAGTTGAAAGGAAGAATCGCACCTAAAATAAATGGCTAATTGTATGCTTCAATCTAAAGGACTTAGTCTCAATTTTAGGGCAGAAGAAATTAATTGTGCAAATTACATAGTAAATCGCACTCCTACTAAGGTTTTAAGGAATATAACTCGAGAAGAAGCCTAGAGCTCAATCAAACCAGATGTAAGTCACTTTCATGTTTTTGGAAGTGATGCTTGGGCCCATATTCCAGATGTGAAACATAAAGCCTTAGAACCTAAGAGTGAAAAATGCATTTTTGTTGGATATTCTAAAGATGTCAAAGGATATAGACTTCTTCAACCAAAATCAAAAAATATAATCATTAGAAGAGATGTAAAATTTGATGAAAATATATCGGCCGGTGAGCCTAGTTCGGCGGGTGTGCCACCTTTGGCCTATGAGCCTGATTCGGCATATGTGCCACCTCTCTCTATATCTTCTATTTTTTACAGCATTCCTTCTAGTTCAAATGATGAAAACGAGGATGAAAATCCTCCTCCACCTCTTGAAGATATTCCTTCAGCTCCACAACTTCCAAGATGGTTCCGCTCTACTCAGGATGCAGGAAGTTCTCTTGCAGGTGACCCTGCAGATTGACGACATACACGTTCTCAATTTCAAAGAGCCTCTTCCTAATTGGCTCAAGTTCCATAAAATCTTGATCCAAACACCTTTGAAGAAGCTTCAGGTCACCCAGATTGGGATGAAGCTATGAAGGAAGAACATTGTTACTTATTGGAAAACAATACTTGGGATCTTGTTCCTCTTCCAAAAGGAAGAAAAATTTTCAGATGCAAATGGGTTCCCAAAAAAAAGTTTGGACCAGATGGAAAATTGGAAAGACATAAACCTCATCTTGTTGCTAAAGGATTTTCACAAGTTGAAGGCATTGACTCTACTAAAACCTTCTCCCCTATTGCCAAAATGAAATCTATCTGCCTTGTTCTTTCCCTTGATGCCTCCTTTAAATGGGAATTTCATCAGATGTATGTTAAATCCGCCTTATTACATGGATATTTGCAGGAAGAAATCTACATGGAACAACCCCCTAGCTTTATCCAAAACGACTAGCCTTTTTTGTTGCCTTAGGAAGTCTCTCTATGGTCTCAAAAAAGCTCCTCGGGCTTGGTATGCCAAAATGGATAGAATTCTATTAGATAATGGCTTTTCTAGGTGTCATTCTGAAAACACTATCTACGCCAAGAAAGTGGGTAATTCCTTCACCATCCTCGTTCTTTATGTTGATGATCTTATCCTTACTGGTAGTGATCAAACCATATAAACCATGTGAAGTCTAGCCTCAAAAATAAGTTTGAAATGACAGACTTAGGACACTTTCATTATTTCCTTGGTTTTCAAGTCTTGTAATCCAAAGAAGGTATTACCCTTTCTCAGTCCAAGTATGCTTGTGATATTCTACGCCACATTCACATGGAAGACTGTAATCCAACCCCTTCTCTCTTTTAGTCTGGAGTCAAGCTTTCAGTCACTTGTACTACCCCTGAAGTTGATGCTACCTTATGCTGTCAACTTGTTGGGAAACTTATGTATCTAACCCATACCTGTCCTAACCTTTATGTATCTAACCCATACCTGTCTTGACCTTTTCTTTGTCATTGTTCTTGTTGCTCGGTTTATGCACCAACCTCATGAAATTCACTGGAAATCAACTAAAATAATACTTTGATAAATTCGAGGTATATTTCAGTTCGAGATTCATTGCAGTGCAGAAGCATCTCCATTGTTGATTGGTTTCACTAATTTTGATTGGACTGGTGACCCTGATGATCAAAAGTCTACTGCAGGATATGTATTCACTCTTGGTTCAGGACCTATTACTTGGTCTTGTAATAAAAAAAGTGCCACCTCTCTTTCTTCGCAGAAGCAAACTATCATGGTGTCATTGAAGCTAGCAAAGAAGCCATGTGGCTTCATCAGATCCTGTTTGAATTTGGTCTTCATCAGCAACATCCAACTACACTTTGGTGTGATAATCATAGTGTCGTTTAGCTATGCAAAGATCCAGTTCAGCATTAGCGTATGAAACACATTGAGCTTCATATTCATTTCATCGGAAATCTCATTCATGATCATGTTCTTGAAATACAATATTGCTCAACCAATGATCAAGTTTCTGATATCTTTACAAAGGCTCTCACAAAATAAAAGTTTACCAAACTTCGATCCATGCTTGGAGTTCAGGAAAGTTATCATTAAGGGGGAATAGGCTCTAATGCCTCCTTCCATCTCCTATTGTGTCACCTTTGTAAATCCTTCAATCCTATCCCAAGTTGTTCTTAAGGGGGGATGTTAGGATATTTCGACACATAGGAAATAGGCTCCTTTTGTGTCATCTTTGTAAATCTTTCAATCCTATCCCAAGTTGTTCTTAGGGGGGGATGTTAGGATATTCCGACATATAGGAAATAGTTAACTATAACTTGGTCTAGTGTAGAGTTAGGTAAAGTGTGTTTCTTTACTCTTTACACTTGTAACTTATAATCCGACGGTCACGATTTGTAGTGATCTGACGGTTCACTCTCTCCTCGGTATTAACGACACTTGATCCGTGGGTTAACACCTGATTAGTCCATGATCTCTATTTAAAGAGAATGGAGGGTCATTTTTCTGGTAACCATTTATGACAGAAACGTATGTAAACTTTCTTTTTATATTAACAAATTTCCTGAAGTGGCCATGTTGGCTCAGGCAGTGGACTGTTTCCCTCTTCGAGGGTTTTAACCACGTGATGTACTAGTGTAATTATGTTTGTGAGCGGTGACCTTTGGTGTTTGATCTAAGGAACTTACTCTGTAAATTCCTACATTGAGAAACAAAGGAACGTGATGATGGATAACTTTACCTAGATCCTTCAACGGCTGCCCATCAGCGACACATCTACATCCAGTAGTCACTCTGGAGGCTCCACTCCTTTTAAGGTACAAGTAAACTTTGACATTACCATATTTGAGGGCCAAATAGATGCAGACACCGTAGATAAATGGTTGAATCTATTAGAAGGATATTTCTCGATTCATGACTTTTCCGACCGGGAGAAGATTATTTTTTCACTCCTCAAAGTCATCCCCAATGTCAAGGACTAGTAGGAAACCTACTTTAAGAAAAAGGACAAGGGGAAACCCTCTCTATTCTCACCTGTACCCACTTGTAATTATTTCTAAGATGCCATCAAGCAACAATATTATCCCGTGGAGAGCTATGAGGACAATTACATATAATGGACGACATCTTGCGGCCATTCACCACTCATTTGTAGTAGTGTACTTGGTAGACATTCTGATCTTCAGCCGGACTTGGGAAGAGCACCTCCACCACATCTGACAGGTCCTAAAAACACTGCAACAACACATGTTGTGTGTCAATTTGGAGAAGTGCACTTTTGGCATGATCGAGGCTCAATATCTGGGATACATTATTGATGAGTGGGGGTTGCATGTGGATCCAACCAAGATCCAATTCATTCAGGATTGTCCAGCCCCAACCACTCTAACAGAGCTTCACAGCTTTCTGGGTCTTTCTAATTTCTACCACAAGTTTGTGTTGGGATTCTCTCATATCACTTGGTCGTTGATTCAAGTCACCAAGGGAGGAGGAAAAGAAAAATTCTTTTGGTCGGAATCTCAACCGAAGGTGTTCATAGAATTTAAACATCATCTTTGCTATGCCCCAGTGCTCACATTACCAGACTTACAACAACCATTTGATATCGATACATATGCCTCTGACTATCCTATTGGGGAAGTTCTTACTCAACAGGGGCACCCAATGGCATATCACAGTGAGACACTGTCTGACACAGTCCACAAGCATCCCACTTATGACAAGAAATGTATTCCATTGTGCAGGCTTGCCAACAATGGAAGCATTACATTTTTGGGAAGGAAAAATTCATCCACACAGACCACTAACCCCTACAGTTCATACAAACACAAGGTAAGTTGCATAATGATCGCCATCGAAAGTGTTTCACATGTCTGCAATAGTTTCATTTGAACATCAATTACAAGAAGGGCAACACCAACAATGTTGCAGACTACCTTAGCCAGCCATCAATCATGGCGCTAACCACTGTTTTCAACTCTCGTGTGCACAATACTTATGATTGGCCATTTCTCTACAAGAGCAATCCAAAATTTGGCCACACATAAAAGACACTCTTGGAGGGTACGCAAGTTTCAAAATTTCACCTCCAGGATGCACTGCTATGTCACCTAGGACACCTTTTTGTTCCTTCAAGCGAGCATGCCAAGATGATTTGGGAATTGCACTATAGTCGAGTCACTGGGAATTTTGGGGTTGAGAAAATAGTGGGAGTACTGCAAAAGTATTTCTATTGGTTGAACCTTCAACAGGATGTTGGGAAGTACATAAAATCCTGTACCGCTTGTACTATTGCAAAACCAACCATCAAGAAGCAAGGCCTCTATACTCCGCTACCTACCCTGAGTCGAACTTGGGAATCCATCTCCATGGATTACATGACAAGCCTTCCTTATACTAAGCATGGAAACAACTATGTTTTCGTGGTCATGGAAAAATTCTCGAAGATGGCCATTATGGCAGCCTGCAAGAAGAATATCACAGTAGAATCCACTGCTAAAATATGCTTTGAAAGAGTGTGGGTGAAATTTTGGATCCCATGAACTATCATCTCATATCGGGACAGCAGGTTCCTCAACACAATTTGGTCCAGCCTCTGGTCAATGCTGGACACCAAGCTCACCAAGTCCACAACTTTCCATCCCCAAACCGATGGCCAAACAGAGGTCGTCAATAGGATGATCGTACACATTATGTGCATGTACAACTCAAAGCATCCATGCACATGGGATGAAAGCCTACCCTATGTACAACACAGTTATAACCGGGCTCTCCATAGCTCAACCAGCCATAGCCCCTTTCAAGTGGGCTTGGGATTCCAGCCACTATGTCCCATTGATGTATCCATGTCAATTGTGACTACTCAGGACAATTCAACTCATGTCTAGTTTGAAGTTGACAAGTCGAACAGCTTCATTTAGTGCATTTAGCACATCTACCAACAGGTTCATCACATATTGGATAGAGCCAATGATAAGTACAAGAAACGACATGATCAACATCGAGTGCCACACAACTTCCAGGTGGGTGACAATGTGTTGTTAAGTTTGCAGAAGGAGCACCTAGCTTAACCACACCGCAAGCTTCACTCACTCCGATATGGGCCGTACACCATCACCAAGGCTGTAGGGGTTGTTATCACTAGAAAATTGGACAAGAAAAATGACAGTATTAAATTTCAAGTAGAAGGATTTATAGGGCTAAGGAACATTAGAGGATCTGAATTTTTTTTTAAATATCTAAGGTCAAGAGGAAAAAATCAAATTGTGCACTAGAGACACAGGAAACATGTGCCTTGCATGCATTTTTCTTCGATGGGCACGCTGGTATGCGCGGCTTTCCCTCAAAAAGTGGCACGGTCCTGGGAGTGGAAGAAGTCACCATTCGAGACCATTTGACACACTTCAGGAGATGTTCCTCCACTTGAGGCCGCCCAAGGACATCCGCCTAAGCCACCTTGGGACCTAAAGTGAGCACACAAAGGAATCAAGTGGGCACACAAAGGAATCAGCCCTCTCTCTTGGGTCACCATCCACAAGTGTACCAAGAGAGGGAAGAAGGATTTGAATTTGCCTATAAATTGTCACCATGAGAAGAAAAAAATGAGAAAACATTGTTATGTTGGCCAAATTTCCCATGAGAAAACTAGTAGTGTGTAATCCAGAGCAGCAGTAGAGTTAAAGGATTCAGTTTTTGGCCACCCAACAACTTCAATCCCTTTGGAGAAGAGAAAGGCCTTGCGACATCATCTCAAGGGTAAAAACTTCCTTGCACTGGGTCTTAGAACTCCATAGTTCTAAGGATCCTTTGGCAAGTGTGTAAATTTTTATATTTCTTCGAGGGTATTTTATTCCACCATTTGCATTATTTTTTCGTTTGACTCATTTGTGAGCTTTTGTTTTTGTTTTAGTTTAGTTGTGTTTCTTCTTCTTATATGAAACATACTACATTCCATAATTTAGTGTGTTTTATATATATTAGCATGTGTTCACTAACCTACTAACCATCTTTTCTGCCTGTGACCATAGCTTGTAGGTTGCAACCATTCCTACCAAGCACTAGTGGTTTGGTATACTTGTGCACCAAAACCACCACTACAGGATTGGCGACTCCACTTGATTTACCCTTTAGTTAAGTGGTTGCACTTTTTTAGGGGCCTTCTCTCTGCTCTGGAGCGTTGCTGGGACAACTCCCCTTCTCCTCTTCTCTCCTCATTCACCCAAAGTGAAGATATATAGTTTAGTAGTTCCAAAAATTTTACTTGCAGGAAAGCCACGTGCATTTTACTCAAAACAGATGTGGTGATCCACGCAAGTTCAGCTCTGACCTACAGGTAGAGTTGCGCGTCTGTGTGATACATTTCCATGTGGAAACTAGAGAACATATCTCTAAGTGGTTTTCTTCGGTTCCCCAATTGTAAAGTGACTGGAAACCCAGAGAAAAACTACCAGCACTATGTTTAGTGTCCCATGATTGTTTATAACTTTCTTTTGGCTACATTTTAGTATTGCTAGTTGCATAATTTTAAATTTTAAAGTTTATCTTCACAAAAATATAGTTAAAGTAGGGGAAATGAGAGGCGAAAATCCACCTTTGTAATCTAAATTAACTCATTTTGTGAAAATAGACACAAAAAAACACATAGATAATTAGCAGGAGTAAGTGGCCCTAATCCACATATGCTTAGCTAGTTTTCATTTATTTTTTCCTAGTTAGATCATTAATATAAGCTTAAATTTTTGCACTGGGAATTGGGACCAGGACTTAATTATCTTAAGAGAAGCAAGTAATATCTTCTTCCCTTGACCCTTTTTGGTGACCCTGGGTATGTATATGAACGCTCTCTTTTGATAATTTTCCAACTCCCTTTAGTTAATAATTTAGCTTAATTAGGGAAAGTTGTAAGCGGCCCACTATCTGCATATCATTTTCTTATCGCAAGGAACAATAAAACAAAAATTAATAGGGGAACTGTAAAGGATCACCGCATATCCACATCTTAAAATTGTGTGATTGTCACTTTTTCTCACACACTTCCAAACCATAAGAAAAGTAAACCCTCCTTAAAAGTAACCTAAGTGAACTCATTATATTTCCCCACACAGGCCATAAGAAAAATTATAGTTCAGGTTAGGACCATGGGAGTAGGCATCCAATAATCTGCCATGGTTAGTTTGCATCTTGAAACATATAAGTTGACTTAATAGGGAGCTTTAAACTCATCTATCCACCCACGGAAAAGAAAATCCGAGTGCCACATAGACTCAATTCAGAGGGGGTTAAGCTTAGGCCCAATGCGTTTGGTATTATTTGGGCCTACCTACCCCATCTAATGCTCGGTACTAGTAGCTTATTTAGCAAGGAGCTCAAGACTCGAACGCTCACATGGGACGACAGTACTTAGTGGCCAAATCTAGGGCATCCTTCCCTATAGGTGACAGTGCAGGCAACACTAGATCCTCTACCCATTACTTTGGTTGATTCTTCGACTGCTGGAAGGCGTTGCTAGTTCTTTCGAGACATTAGCCCCAGTACCCACCAGAATATATCTTCACAAGGCCCGGTTACAATTGAGAGCGTGAGGACGTTTAGAACTTTAGGATTTTGATTATCACGCACAAAAACAACCAAAACCATTATTTTGATTGATTGATCACATAGAACTAATTAAAAGGGGAATTAAAAAAAAAATTCACTTTGTTTTATGTATGTGGTCACCTTTTTTGCTTTGATATATAAATCTCCCTCCTCTCATAGAACTGAAGAATTTTTCCAAAACCATACCTAGTCGACACCATAATGGACCCAAAGGGACCTCATCAATCTAGACGTATTTTGGACCCATTAGGGGAATTTTGAAGTCTAAAATGGGCCTCCTAAGGAAATTATAAAATAATAGTGGAAATAATAAAATAAGATTTGATTACATCATCAAATTTTAGAGGGAAAAAAGAAAAAACTAGTTTTTCAACTCATATTTTCAACTTATATCTTGAAGTTTTTACTCAAATTTCGAGCAGGAGTACTCGTTGGATGAAAAATTTAATTCATCATCCAAGGAGTACCCATGTTGCATACTTTCGATGGGTCCTTCTACACAAAAAATGAGAAATACATGAAAAATGTGATTGTAATCATGTTTTTTTTATGTATTTCTCATTTTTCATGTAGCAGGGTCCATCGAAAGTATGCAACATGGGTACTCCTTGGATGAGGAATTAAATTTTGCATCCACTGAGTACTCCCACTTGAAATTTGAGTAAACGATTTAGGAGATAAGTTGAAAATACGAGTTGAAAAAGTAGTTTTATTATTTTATTATTTTTTAATCTTTTTACCCTTTTACTTAAAAAATGGTGAATCATCCCCCATGGTTGACATCATCATCTTGAATCCTATTGGTTCTTATAAAGTTTATTTTTTATGTAAATTTTTCTTAGGAGGCCCATTTTAGACCTCAAAATTCCCCTAATGCCCCCCCCCATTAGTAAGAGGAGTTCCATGTCTTTCGTCATTTAGTCATCAAAGACGGAACACTGCCACCCTTATCGGTTCATCCTTTATCTGAGAAAATTTAGTTGGGAACCCCCAAGGGTCACCCAATGCCACACCAGTGGAAACCCCCATAGGGTCACCACATACCACTCCTCCCACAACCCCTACGAGGCAAAGGAGAATTACCCATTTGGGGAGCCAGCTAAACACACAGCCGGGTACGTCATCGACAAACTCCATATCTATCCAGATCCCTGTGCTTTCACAATCTGAAATGACGCTCAACACACAGTTACCATTCTTAGAATCGTTGAACTTACCTGCTCTAACCAAGTTAATGAATGCTCCCATTGCACACAACCCCAAATGGCCCCCCATGCCCATGAAGCTCCCTTCGGACATTCCAAAATTTGAAGGGAAGTAAGCAGAAGACCCTAGATATCATATAATGACTTTCCACTTGTGGTGTTCGTCGAACAACAACATTAATGATACTATTCGGCTAAGACTATTTCAACACACCTTAACCGGACCAGCCGTGAAATGGTATGTGGAGCAACCTTTTGCTACTCATGGAACCTTTAGTGCCCTTGCTATTGCGTTCCTCACATATTTTTAGTTACCCATCCACCATGATTCAGGGATGGAATTACTAACACATTTTAGACAGACGCCAACCGTCCATATCTCGGACCATCTCCATGAATCGTGGCGATGTTGTAGCTTATGTAAATCTAAACTCGACGATCGAGTTCTGCTAGACCTATAGCTAAAAACTCTCACTGCAGAGATTTCAAAAGATGTAGAAACTCAAAAACCTACATCAGAAGAGGATGCCATCAACAAAGCCCAGCAGCTCGAGCTGATTTACACACAATCAGGATACATTTATAACATCTTTCCCAATGCCTCACGCCTGCAAACTTATAAAGAATT
>JAXQQM020073770.1:0-26045 GCA_034641835.2 Pinus albicaulis | reverse complement strand
GAACCAGCGCCTTGAATTCACAGAACTTTGAATATGTCTCGCTCTTCTTCTGCATGAAGAAGATCCAGCACTTCCGAGAGAAATCATCAACAAAGATCACATAGTACTTGTGCTTTTCTGTCGAAGCCACTGAGAAAGGACCACACACGTCTGTGTAAACTCTCTCAAGGATCGTCGTGGCGCAACTATCCTTCTCGTGAAAGGTGGATTTCACATATTTTCCCAAGGTACACCCCTTGCACTGATTTGACTGTGCAAGAGTGCCCTTAGGAAGCCTAGTAGAAATCTGCTGCAGTATCTTCAAAGTGCCATGGTGAAGGTGGCCCAATCTCCTGTGCCACAGCTCGCCCTCATCATCCCGACTCATCACTGCTTCCGCCTTGCATGCCATTGCTGCGCAGCCATCTACTTGCAACTGATAAAGGTTCTTGACTCGAACCCCTATCTTCCGGGTCTCTCCAGTTGTCTTACTGCGCAGGAAAGCCTTTCCTTCACTGAAGACCACATCATACCCCTTGTCTTCCAACATCGCCACAGAGATCAGATTCTTCATAAATCCTGGAACATGCAATACTTCCTTCAATACGAAGGGTTTACCAGACTCCCTCTCAAAGGAAAAGGTACCGATACCGGTCGCACTGTATCTACCATCCTCGTCCATCTCGATGTGCACTCCAAGATCTTTTTCCTCCAGATATGAAAACAGATCTCGATCTCCTGTCATGTGAAATTACGCACCACTATCCAAGAACCATACTGATCCCATCACACTTGAGACCAAGCATGCGATCAGTGAAAAATCCAGTTCGAACTGGGAGGCCAATGCCTCTCCCGCTGCAGATCGAGCAGCCTTCTTATTTTTCTTCTTCTGTGGACAGTTTGTGGCAGAGTGTCCGTGCTGGTGACAGTGAAAACACTTCACCTTGGACATGTCTTACTTCTTGCCTTTCGCACCAGACTGAGAATCTTTCTTGCTCTTCCCCTTCTTTTCTTTGGCAGCCAAAGCGCAATTTTCTTCATCAGATACCTTTGATGAAGATCCGTCCCTGGTAGTCCGCCTTATCTCCTCTTGCATGAGATCTGCCCAAATTCGCTCCCATCCCGGCAACTTCTCCCGACCATTGAGAGAGTCCTGATAGGAATGCCAACTCTTCGGAAGACCAAGGAGAGCCAGGTCCACCAAGTCCTCTTCATCGACAGTCACCCCCACACTTCCCAGCTCATCTCTGCATTGAGTGAACTTCGTGAGGTACTTGGCGATACTGTCGCCTTTATCCATCTTAATGTTTCTGAGTTTATCCTTGAGCGCCAGCTTCCTTTGGTTGCTCTTGCTCTGGAATAGATCTGTCAACGCTTTCCACATCAAATATGGAGAAGCTTTTCCATGCAGGCTGGATACAATGTGATCCTTCACGCCCTCCAACAGAATCCTTCGACATTTCACCATCTTCTTTTGCCAAGCCTCAACTTCAGCAGGATCAGTAGGCTTTTGGACATCCATATCTACGAACTCCTTCAACCCATTATCTTCTAATACTGCCTCCATCCGATCTTTCCATGCAACATAATTCAAACTTCCTTCAAGAGCATATTCGAGTCGCAAACCATTGAAAGACATTTCAACTCCGGCACCAAGAAAACAAGCTGTTGCAAAATTCGAATTCCAAGCTCAAAAACTCAACTGCTTCTGGATCTGTGAGAACAAATTATTTCTAGCACAAAGATCGACTGTAAGGGCATTTACTGGATATATCACCTTTCAGAGAAAGGATGGATCCAGAGGTTACCTGGCCCGTTACAGACTCTGTCTACCGAAATAAAATTGTAATCACTGTAATAGATCCCGATGATCAATTCGCTCTGATACCATGTAGAAATTTGCTGAATAATGAAGATTTATCCACTGAGATTATCCTGATCATACATTAATTCGAATTCATGTATAACACATAACCTCTTCTACAATTGATCATCAATTTGCGGAAATAGAAACAGTCGCATGCGCACATAAACACAATATGTAATGGAGAAAGCTTATAGATGAAAACCCCCAGCTATTTTGTATATTATAATAGAAGAGAACATGTAACAATCTCAGTACAATACTCCTCACAAGTACTCAGTACTGTCTCTAAAAGTTACACACAAACTAGCTCAGTTTTGAACAAGTCATAGGTTCAAAACTCATCCACTATTTGCCTGCCTCTACTGCGCAATCCAAGTTGGTGTAATGAGAGATCCAAGTTTGAATCTCCTTGGCTTCAACTGCGCAATCCTCATGGGCAATATCCTCCAATGCTTGTGCAAATCTCATGCACAACTCATGTCGCAACTAATAGCAAACTCACCCTTTCATCTACCTCTTCCACTGGTCTTCACTGAACTGTCCATGCACTGCAGTGAACTGATGTGTTCTTGAGTTGAATAATGAGTTAATAATTAGTGAATTAAATAATATTTAATTCACTCCACTCATCTCTAGTGTATTAGCCAGTTAAACTAAATACAACTAGTTCAACTAAGTTAAACAGAACACAACTCCACCAACTATCTCATCAACTCCACCAAACTCTGCCACTTGAGTTCTAACTGAAGTCAACCATGCATGAGCTCACCAAACCCCTAGGAATAGAATAATTCCTTCTGTCAGATGAATGGGCCACATCCGTAGCTCCAACTGAAGTGCTGCAAGAGGATAAACTAAAGTTTATAATCCAAATATTATTAAGGGCTAATAATATTTGACTGACCTATTTTTAGATAGGTAGTCTAAAAATAGACTTCGACCTGTATGTTTAAAAATAGAGGTCCATCTATTTTTACCAACTCGACCAATCATCCAAGAATAGCATACTGCAACTCCTAGACCATGCTCCATATGTCTAAAAATAGACATAGTCTAAAAATAGACTTTGCGCCAAAAATAGCCTGCGGGCCCACTTAGTGAAGGCGACTTCATTTCACTAAGCTCCATGATCTTGTTGCATTTTCAACACCAAACCATCCACGTGGAGTGTCTCCAACGGAAGACGCTGAGAAGCCATGTGAAGGCCATAAATGTAAGCGTAAAGGAAAATTGGAGAAATCCCGATGTTTTAAATGCAAATCCAAGTAATAAATACGAAACCTAAATTACAAACCCAAAATCGTGTATCTGATTCCCTGCAACATAAATATATGAGAGAGACGTCATTAATTTGGAAGTTTATAAGGATTGATGCACAAAAGCCAAATCCATGTCATGAAACATAACTCGAGTATCGATCCAATCAACTATAGTGGTTGATGCATATAATATTGTAATATGTAAATGAGGGTTGAAAAATATAAATCTCTCATATATTCATGACTAAGGATTAATGACATTTGAATTGTTTGCACATGGAATACAAATCAAAGTTTACGAAAGTGGAATTCATATTCCATTACTAGTATAGTAGATTAGGATAAGGAGAATAACTCCTTGTAATAGGTTAAACATACCTTTGGAATTTTAAACACACGAATTTTAATAAATTAAAATTATAATAAGATATGTAAGGTAGAATAAATATAGTATTGAGGAATTTATATTACAAAATTTATTCATAATTAAGGTTATAAAGATGGTAACATGGACCTCACTTAGATTATGAAAATGATAAAAGGATGAAGCAGTGATAATATAGAAATAGTTCAAGTAGCAGTGGTGTAAAAAATATATGACTGAAGTTATAGCGTAAAAAAGTATAACATAATGATAAAAGGATGAAGAAGTGATAATATAGAAATAGGTCAAGTAGTAGTGGTGTAAAAATTATATGACTGCAGTTATAGCGTAAAAAAGTATAACAATAGATTTGTCTAAACATGACGATAGTATACAAAAGAGATTTCTCTAAAATTGATGAAATATAAACGAAGGAAAAATAACAAAATTCCTCAAATAATGACGAATATAGAAATTAGTGGACACAAAGTAAATTTCTTGTAAGTGGAGTTGTTACACATTGTATGTACATAGATTCAACTAACCAACATGAAAATTAATATAACATGCTTCTCTAAATATATAGACAAATTACTGAAGAATTTTGACTATGAAGCTTTAATGCACGTCATCCAATTTTTTCTAATTTATGTGGGTGGTTTGGTTGGTAATTCAAAGGTTTTATGAATAACAGAATGTGCTGTTCACGGTGGTGAATAACATACTCCACCCACCCAAGAGACCGTTGAATCCCAAAATTTCACCATTCATTCTACATAAATAACAACTAGGTTAGTTTAAAAGACTAAAATTATAAACTACTTCGAACTCGGTGTATTGGAGGAAATCATTAAAAACTAAAACCATAAACAACAACCAACTCGGTGTTACAAAGTAGAAGCAAGGTAGAATAACTCGAGTATCGATCCAATCAACTATAGTGGTTGATGCATATAATATTGTAATATGTAAACATGGTTGAAACATATAAATCTCTCATATATTCATGACTAAGGATTAATGACATTTGAATTGTTTGCACATGGAATACAAATCAAAGTTTACGAAAGTGGAATTCATATTCCATTACTATTATAGTAGATTAAGATGAGAATAACTCCTTGTAATAGGTTAAACATACCTTTGGAATTTTAAACACAATAATTATAATAAATTAAAATTATAATAAGATATGTAAGGTAGAATAAATATAGTATTGAGGAATTTATATTACAATATTTATTCATAATTAAGGTTATAAAGATGGTAACATGGACCTCACTTAGATTATGAAAATGATAAAAGGATGAAGCAGTGATAATATAGAAATAGGTCAAGTCGCAGCGGTGTAAAAAATATATGACTGCAGTTATAGCGTAAAAAAAAGAATAACAATAGATTTGTCTAAACATGACTATAGTATACCAAAGATATTCCTCTAAAATTGACGAAATATAGACGAAGGAAAAATAACAAAATTCTTCAAATAGTAACGAATATAGAAATTAGTGGACACAAAGTAAGTAGTTATACTATCATTAGAAAAAAAAAAGCTCTTGTAAGTGGAGTTGTTACACATTGTATGTACATAGATTCAACTAACCAACATGAAAATTAATATAACATGCTTCTCTAAATATATAGACAAATTACTGAAGAATTTTGACCATGAAGCTTTAATGCACGTCATCCAATTTTTTCTAATTTGTGTGGGTGGTTTGGTTGGTAATTCAAAGGTTTTATGAATAACAGAATGTGCGGTTCACGGTGAATAACATACTCCACCCACCCAAGAGACCGTTGAATCCCAAAATTTCAGCATTCATTCTACATAAATAACAACTAGGTTAGTTTAAAAGACTAAAATTATAAACAACATCGAACTCGGTGTATTGGACGAAATCATTAAAAGACTAAAACTATAAACAACATCCAACTCGGTGTTACAAAGTAGAAGCAAGGTGCTCTCCCAATAAAATGATTTGTATAATAAACTGAGAATATAAATGCTGTGTGTGGAAATAAGAGACCACTCACTTCATAAAAGTCCATAGTAACTGGTAAAGTGCAAGATTCATATAATTTCATTCCAAAACTATAACTGAGAAGTAGAGTGAAATCTAAACGCTAAGTGCACAATAAATGCAACATGTGATTTATACCCAACGAAAGAAACCAGTAAATAATGAAATTAACTTCGACCGTGCTATCAAAAGGCTATCCCTTCGAAGGAGTTGCACAACATCAGGGGGAAGCGTCACATGCCTGAACATACAAACAAACATCACACTCAAAGCATTTAGTCTTCAAACCCTAATATGTAGATCCTGAAAAGATAACTTCTAACAATAAATCTTTAAAATGCTTTCAAATGAAAAATGTTATAACATGTACTCGTAGTTATCGTTGTAGTATTTCTGAGAATAACGAACCTCAGACATTTTTCCGACATGTCAAACAATAAAGAAACACACAAAAGCATCTGAGTGTTATAAAAATGAACGAAAGAAACTAAAATAATTCCAGGTGGAACAGGCGAAGCTGCAAGTACCAAACCCCATCAAAGCTAAAATAGTGAAAGACTGAAACGTACAATATTTTGTAGATTGGATTTGGAGATACCTCACTGAAAATGGTTAAGAATGCTACCAAATGCGACTTTAGTTACATATTTAGAAGTGTAGAGGAGAATAATATTTATAATTTTCAGATTGGAGTGACGCGACTTATTAATTTCATTTCATTCATCAAAAGGCATCCACCCCTTAAATTTACTTTATTTAATCGTTGTTTCATTTTAAGAAAAGAATCCAATATGTGTGAGAATAGGTAAATAAATTCACACCCATTTTTAACTAACAAATGAAAAACAACAGACCTCAAGTCAACTAGAAAAATGGTTACTTGACAAGCACTTGAATTCTTGATGGAAGATGGCCTAAGAGATATAAATTCTTAATGGAATATAGCATAAGAGACATAAAAAGGTTTACCTACTAGTTGGTATGCTAAGACAACTTATTTATCTCTAAAATATTAGTTTTACAGATAACTAGATCATAGGAATTTCTGATGCTACTAGTGGATGCTACAATATTTTGGAAGAAAAAAATATACTTTGCAATAGCCTTCAAAACCTCAAGGTGTTTTTCTTGGAAATCTGATTAGAATGAATGCCATAGTTATATTTGATCACTAATTATATTTCTTGGTTTTTTTAATCACATAAAAGAGAGATAAGTGTATATTGCACAATCATACCTCATCATCAAGAGAGATAATTGTATATTTCACAACCAGACCTCATCATCAAACCCAATCTAATGCCCATATTCATCCAAAATAGGTAAATTTGTAGAGAGAAAACAAATTTTTTAATGAGGCATTTCGTCCATTTGCTTCTCAAGAGCCATTGATCCAATCTGTAATGCATGGTTACAAAGTTTTCATTTTGAATAATATGTTTTATGATTTTCTTAGTGGCGTACTCATGTGAGTTGGTTTGGTTCTCCTATCACACATTTGAATAAATAAATGATGATTCCATATGGTTACACTCTAAAATTGTATTTTATGAGAATGAATTTGAGTCTATGTTCTTGTAGCCTTCTTAATACTAACTGGTTTTCAATTTTGTCCTGTATGTTCTGTAGTAGTATTGTGTCCTTAATACTACACTTGCATTTAATTTGGTCCTCTATGTTCTATGGCAATAGTGTGTCAACACTGTACTTGGTTTTCAATTTTTTCTTCTATGTTTAGGTTGTGAGGCATTTATTTCTTTTAAGTATAAAATGCTACTTGTCTTTTGAAATTATAATAATTTTATTGGCTAGATTTTATTTAGATATCTAAAACAGCATCTTAGTGAATTGTGATATATTAGGGCTTGATAGATGATTATTACTTTGGAATATATATGCCTTTGTTATATATTGAAGCTGAATAATGATGTTGATGGAAAATGTTTACTTCATAAAAGATGGACTATGAGTGTATAATTATATTTGAACTTAATAAATTACTATTTGGCTAGGTGAAATGTGTTATATTGTAACTATAATTATCTCTATCTCACATTTTGGAATTCATTAGTTTAGTGACATGCCATGGGAATAGAAAACCATAAATTTAAAAATTTAAATTCATTGTTATATTAACATTCCTAAGATGAAATATTCAAGTTTCTAAAATTAGTTTTCAAAATTATGCCAACTATATTTACTATGATTTTATTTTCTTTGCTTCTGCTTGAAAACTATGACCATATAGAATATCAAAATAATTTTTAATAATTTTTTCCTTTCTTTAGTTGGATATTAAAATTACCATTACCATATCAATTATTAAAACTATTTGGATTTTATAAATATGTATTCAATATTTCCAAACTTTTCAATCGCTATTATTTAAAATATTAAAATTACTCTTTTTTTAAGTCATAAATCTATATTATATGAGTAGAGTGAAGTTATATAATGTTACAAAACTACCTCTACGCCAAGTCTGCCAACAGAGGAAACTCGACCAGTCGATGGGGCTGAAACTGTTTTTACTTTTCTAACAAAAGGAGCTATCATAGTTGTTTACAGTTATCCTGCCTTGATTTATACAATTTCCAATAAAACCATCTACCTTTCTCGGCAGATTACCCCAGGCCAGCTATGCGAGGTTACTATAACTAAACACATCAGAAAAGACAACATCATCAGATCAACAAACTACATTTCATGCACGATTCATCTCGGTCCCATCTCTTGCAGCAGAGCCACCCGCTTCAGCATGAACATTCCGTGGCGGTTAGAATTACTTGACATTATATTAATCTTTTTTTTTAATCATTTATCATTTAAATGATTAAAATTACTATTAATATATTTTCAATGTTTTGAAGCTCTTTAATTGTGATCATTTAAGTTAGTAAAATCTCACGGGATTGTATTAATATTATTATTTTCTAAATTGATGATTATTAAAATTGTTTGGAACTACATAGACTTGTCCTATATCTATTGATATTCATGGTTGAATTTGTGTCTACAAGATTTCAAATTGATATCTTTTTCACTAGAGAGTACTTTAACAAATCTTATCATTTAGGCTTTACTTTAGTGATTTTTTTTTATTACAAATTCACTCATGAGACCCTATCATTTATTATTCCACACTTTATGACTATATCCTAAATGTAATTTTAAAAATTCAAATATTTTTAAAATAACTTAAACCATAAAATAACTTCAAGTTCTTAATTAATAAATTCATTTTTGAATCTTCTTAAAGATAACCTAGTCTAAAATTTTTGACATCTTGAGCTAGAGACATCAAGGGTGCTTCAAAACAAGCTATGGTAGTTATCTATAGAAAAATGTGACCTCTAAAAGTTCTCATATAATAACACATATTTAATGATGCCTAATGTCTTGGTTCAAATGATAGATATTTACAATTAACACAAGTTGATTTACAATGATAAGAATTTATCATTAATAATTATTAATAATTGTGTTGACGGGGGCTCTATGTGTATATGTAATGTAAACATTTGAAGTATGCACATGTGTAGATGTAATGTTAGAAATGTAAGGTAAGTAATGTAATGTAAGGAAACTATATAGCAAACAAATATAAATATAAATAAACGGGAGTTAGGGTAAATAAAAAATAAAACATCTTTTTATAATTAAATTGGAGGTATGGTAAAAAAAAATATATAAATAAATTAGAGATATTGTAAATAAATAAAACCTATTTTTATGTTTACTCCATAAACCTTTTTATATTTACGAAAACTAAAAACATGAGGTTTTATTTAGGTGAAGCCTATGGGCCAAATACTATGTAACAAATTATTATTAATACCATGGGATAAATACTATGGGAAAAATACCATATTTATAGAGGCTGTTGAGATAATGCCTCATTTATGATGCATACTACAGATTATGGATTGGTTTGGTTTGTTGGAGGATGTTGAGAGATTCTCTCAACTACTCCCTCCAAGAGTGGAATTAGTTGGATCTCAACAGCACTATAAATATTGTAATGTATTAGTGTGATTTAATATAGAAATTAATTGTTTGTGTGTTATTCTTGTTCAATGGATGCTCTCACCAATTTCTAATATGGTATCAGATCCTGGCTGGGCTTAATCCCTGACGAGAGTGCCCAGAAAAATGTGAGAGTTTGCATAATTGATTGTCTGTACATAGGTGTGAAAGTGAATGTCTGCTTTTTTTATTTCTGTTTGTATGTGAAGTGTGTGGCAGCTCATGTTCTTCTGCGTTAACGCATGAGAATCAATTCGAGTCTTGAAACTCCTCCATAGTCAAAGGGAGCATTGTCCTTAGAATTCAAAATTCGAGATGTGGCCTTTCTGAAAAACGACATCAATTAGATCTCTAGTGAGAATTTTCACAAAATTGTGAATGGTTTGAGTGAATTAGCACATTTCTTCGATAATCCTTGCTTTTTGGGTACTTTAGTTGCTCAGACGGACATTCTCTCTAGTTTTCATGCTAATACTCACATCCCTGTAGTTATTGGATGACAAATGAGATTTGAAATAACATGTGATCCTTTATATAATGAAATCGTAACAAACTTCATGGATATTGTTAATTCTTCATATAGTTATGCTACTGGTGGAACATCTACTGGTGAAGTTTGGTCGGATCCAAAGCGTCTTGTAAGCACACTCGGGACTGAAAATGTAGAGCCTTGTACCGCTTACAACATGTTTAAGGAAGACTGCAACGGAAGTGAGGCAAATTTGGTGAAGTGCGTAGTTAGAAACGACAAATTTGGTGAAGTGTGTAGTTAGAAATAGTATACCTTGTGTTTCTTTCACTAGAGCACACTTAGAGGATAATCAGCTTTTACAGGTACTCTTACCTCTGTTGAAGCATCTTGCGACTCAGCAGGACGTGTGCCCTGTGTTGTATGAAAGATTTCACATCCCTGCATGGTTTCAAAAGCGTGGCATTCCAGAGTTTGAGTTGCCCTTGTGACTTGGTTTTGATTTTTGATTCTGGGTATTTGGGTATTTTTTCTTTCACCTCTTGGAATTTACAAGTTTGAAAATTATTTCTGGGAATTGATTCTTTCACCCGGTGGTTACAACCATGATCTTTGATTCTTTTTTATCTCGCCACCAACTTTTTTATGTACTCGTAGTTGTTGGTGCCTACACACTACAAAGCTGGCCTTTTATATCTTGAATGGCGTGATGCAAAGGGATGCTAAGTCCTAGTCAGTCATCATATGAGTTGACCCAAATGCGTTGTGTTTGATGGAAGCTGTAAATTTATTTGCGAAAGATGGTGGTTGCAATTGCTGGAAAATAAAATTGCCGGAAGGTGCTATACTGCCGGAGAAATTAAAGCTGCTTGTGCATTTGTTAGATATATATATTATGTGACATTTGTTGTGAGATTTGTAGTGCAGAACCAATTATTGAACAAATTAGCATTATTTAAATTAGTCGTTCTCTACGTTCTATAGGGATGAGAGAACAATTGGCTAATTTGATTGTGTGGATTTGTTATATGATGATATTGTTGTGCTACGGGCCAAGAGCATCAGTTACAGGTTACAGTATGAGATCCATTTGTGTGAAGCAGGTCAAGTTGTTAGATTAGCTCTTGAACACATTCAGTATTCAGACCATTTGCCTAGCCACTGATGGATAGCCGAAAGTGAAATGTTCAACAGATGGTGATTGGTCCATAGGATGGTTCATCACTTGTCAGCTCTTATCGCGAAAGCCCTGACGAGCCAAGTTGTCAATACTGTTAATCTTGCAAAGTTCATTATTGCTAGTCAGAAACAAATGTATTTTAAATGGGTTGAATGGTAGCTCGAAAATGGTGGAGAAAAGAGCGTTGTCTATGAGATCGCAGAGTGGGTACAAATGTTAATGAAGACCAGGGAAGACAACTGTTTGTATTAATTTAGTGTGTTCTCCATTTCTTTAATGTAGGCATTAAGGGGGGGTGTTGAGATAATGCCTCATTTATGATGCATACTACAGATTAGGGATTAGTTTGGTTTGTTGGAGGATGTTGAGAGATTCTCTCAAATACTCCCTCCAAGAGTGGAATTAGTTGGATCTCAGCAGCACTATAAATATTTTAATGTATTAGTGTGATTTAATATAGAAATTAATTGTTTGTGTGTTATTCCTGTTCAATGGATGCTCTCACCAATTTCTAATAGAGGCATGGTAAATAAATAAATATAAAAGATGTATACAGAGGTATGGTAAATACATAAATATATATCAAATATAATTAGAAATCAAGATCTAAGTATATACCAAGCGGATGGGCCAAATATCATGGTAAATAAAAGAGATATGGTAAATAAATATAAATATAAATAAACTAGAGGTATGGTAAAAAATAAAACCTCTTCTTATATTTACTCCATACTCCTCTTTATATTTACGAACACATAGAAAAGATGTTTTATTTAAATGAAACCTAGAGGCCAAATACCCTAATATTAATATTATTATTAATTATAATATGCATATAAATATATTATAATTCTAATATTATTAAATTTAATCAATTTGGATCCGGCAGGTTTGTATTTGAGTACACTACATGCATTGACTATCTCAGGTAAACAGGTAAACTTAAATGTAAAAGAAATGTTTAATATTTAATATTTAAAATTTAGTCTAGTTAATCTAATGTCCACCCTAATGAAAAATCATTTATCTCCCTAAATATTTAACATTTAATATTTAAAATTTAATCTAGTTAATCTAATATCCACCCTAATGAAAAATCACATATCTCCCTAAATATATAAATTTAACACAAATATAGTGTGACAATGGGAAGAGTGAAATAATATTTGTGAGAAAGGATTTCGGGAGCTGTGGGGAGTGAAAAGTTTTTGTTTTTACCTTTTCATCTACTTCAATTCCATGGATGTGATTATGTGTAATAAATCACTCTTACCACCAAATTAGAATTATTTAATTTCTGCCTTGGGCTAAAGACCACCAAATTAGAATGATTTAATTTCTTCCTTTTGAAACCTTTCCCGACTCCCAAACAAAGTGATTTCGATAATGTATTTTTGAATGTGTAAAAACCAGCCTAAATTTGTCTTAACTCTTTTATTTCAATAAGATGAATCTAAGCTGGTTATATAAATAATAGCATATATATAATGTTATTATAAAATAATATCTAAATATGATAATATATATATATATATATATATATATATATATATATATATATATATATATATATATATATATATATATATTATTATATTACTTTAATATATAATAATAATAAATAATAATTATTATGTCATAGTAATATTATACCAACACTACTCTTATAATAATAAACATATTATAATATATTAATATCACAATAATAAATATATCATATTATTATAATATATTAATAATTGTGACAACTACATTTACTGCTAACTAGTTGGTTAACTAGTTAAGTGATTTGTATATAATTGTTAAGGAAAAACTGGGACAATTTATGCTATTTATTTTAATAATAGCATTATTATGGAAAATAAACTGGATAAAAGTAAATAAAATCTCATGGTAAAATGTTTTTCCAAGAATTGGAAGTGGTTGGGGACAGTTGGAAATAGTTACCTGCTCCTTTGAGGATAAAATGTTATCCCAGTGAGGAGTAGGATGCTGTTCTAGTTTCAGAGGAAGGAGTGTGGATTTTCCAGAGCTCGTAGAGACCAGTGGAAAAACACTCAGAAAATCCTGAAACTAATTTTCTGGTGTTGGCTGGATTGTCTGTCCTGAGATCATAGCAGAAAAGAATCCACTGTTAACCCGTACCTTTCCAGAATCTGGAGCACGGGGGTAGGAGAAGTACATAATTTCCTCTCCTGAAGGTTTGGAGGACCACAACTATAAATATGCTAATCCGATAAGTAAATTTTATGAAATTCTATTTGATTTCTTAAGTTGCAGATATAAATTCTTTATATAACAGTATATGTCATAACTTCTGTAAGGAAATGCTAGTATCAGGGTTTCTGTGAAGTTTAATGTTTATTTCTGAATCTAGGTTAAACAACAAAAAGAAAGAGTATTAGATAGAATTATTGAAATTATTTTAAACAACAGAAAGACTGTAAAATTTTCTAGAAATTCTGAAAATTCACAAATGATAGTTAGACAATATTTATTATATTTACTGGAAATGTATTTGGAAAAGAGATAAAATCAGAAAATATGTATAGACAAATGAACTCAAAAATTTTAGGCTAAGTTTTAGGTCAATTCGATGAGAGATTATCTAGACTTTTGATCTTGGGTTTGGGCAAAAACCCTACCCATGATACCTCGTCCTTATAAATATAGTCATACACAGAAACTATGAAGGGTGGTTCGGTCACCATATTTGACTATAAGTGAAACAACCAATTTTTAATCAATTTCACATCACATAACAACTTATATGTAAAAGAAAAGGGGAAGGAAGTGTATATAATCAAATTATATCTGATCTTTCCAATTTCAACAGTATTTATATAAATATCGAAAACTCAGAGCATATCATAATAAAAAAACTCAGTTCTATAAGGAATTGAAGAATAATTGGAAATAGATCTTTCAATTATAGTGAGAGCTCAAATCCAGAGTTAGAAACTATATTTATTAAAAACAGAGCAAATCAAAGTTCAATAAATTCATGAGAACCAACAAGAGCTAACCTGGTAAACAATATAACGATAAAATATTTCCTGTTTTCAATAAGTAATGAAGATATATATATATATATATATAAAGAGTTTTCTTACATGAAACAATAAAGAAAACAAAAAAAAAGTTATACTGGTTATGCTGACCATCCATAAGGAGGGACATAACGGTCCACTGTATCATAAAATTCGTTCCACACGAATGTTCATACTAGAGAATAGTATTAAAACCCTTAAGGGTACAACAGTATGAATGTATATGAATATTACAGAAAAACCAATATTCTCAACTACGCGGAAATATTTACATCCAACTACCGCCAGTAATAGAACTTGGAACTAAATTCCAATATCAACTAGTTAAGATTGTCAATCCTTCTCTCTCTTTTAAAGATTCCTGAGAAGGCAAGAAGGCCGCATCAGCTGATTAACGAGAGCAAGGTTGTTGTTGGGTATTAAAGACCTGGAAGAAAATCTGCAAGCAATCATTAGTCGGGTGAAGGTTTTTAGAAGATATTCAAGAAAGAATTTGATCACACATACCCAAGCGGTACAATCGACCTGTGAAGAAATTAAACTAAGGTATAGTTATCAGTACCGATACTGTCACATGAGCTAGATAAAACGCATAGCACAAGATTGCGTAGGAACAAAAAATATTTAATGATAATAACGATTTTAACTGATTAATTACCTGGAGGGTTTGAGGCGACCATTTGGGCGTATTATTCCTCCAAAGCATCTAGATTCATTAAACGGGAGAAATATCTATAAATTTATAAACAGTGGAAAAAAAAAATCGAATATGGTGCATTAAATCTAAGTTATAAGAAGCCATGAGAGCAGTGGCAAACAGAGATAGCTCTGTTAAGAAAATAATTCCAATTGTATTCAAAAACAAGCTTGCCTCTATAGACGAATCAACAATAACAAATCTTGTAGGGAAGATCCACAACATAAGGCACAACACCAATGAAGGAATTTCTCATTAAATTCATAAAAAAAATACAATAAGGATTCACTGCAGAGCTGAAGCCTCAACTTTCCGGATTTCACAGAAAACAGTGGAGAAATGAACCAGGTAGAAACCCTTGTTGGAGTCAAGTGCCGAGAGGCGCTAGGGTTGGCGGAAGAACCAAGAAAAATTCCCACCCAAATTCCTCATCATTGATCTAACCAAGATCAATGGAGAGGATTTCAACGTCAAACCAAATGAATCACATCAAGATCCGAAAATGTCTGCGAGTTGTACTATTGCATTAAAGTGAGGTACCTTGGCTTTCAATGGAATTTAACGCGCTAGCTCAGGTGTTGGTGGAAGCGTTACATGCGTTGGGTATACGTTAACATGAATGTTATTGTGACTATATGTAATGTTTTTAATTTGTTTGTTTCGATTCTATGTCAAACCTTAATATGTTTCATTATGTGCAATGATAAGCTTTGTAAAGTAAATATTACTCACATAACATATATATGAATCCTTCTTATGGGTTGAACCTTAGTAAGGTAAATAATATTTACACAATTGCATTATGTATCCCTGATATGGGTTTAAGGAAAAATAATAAAGTTAAAAATTACATAGGTAATAGGATAGGAAGTAGATCTCAGTTTTCTTCTAGTAAGGTATAGTTTTATTATTATTATTATTATTATTATTATTATTATTATTATTGATGAGTGTGACAAGTGGTATCAGAGCAGCGTTCATATTCTGGGACCCTATGGGTCAACTAACGGTAAAGTTGTATGTTTATTGATGCACAGAGAGAGTTTAACAAAAATTATGAGAAGGGGAAATACACAACAAACTCCCCAAGAAGTCGGGGAACCCCAAGGTCAACCAGTGATGAACCCAGAAATGTGGGTTCAGTTAAGTGTTGAACAACACCAAAAAAATAGTAGGCTATTGGAAGAACATCAACACCAAACTAGTTTCCTGTTGAATATGGTGCAACAATTACAGGAGGAAATGGTGCGTGTTCAAAAAGATAATGAGCGATTATTGCAAGATCAGGATAAAATATTAAAAATAATATTAGATAAACAAAATCAGGAAGTGGAGCATCCAAGTACTGATAGAGGCATGCAAGATGAAGAAGAACAACAAACAAGAAATAACACCAATGATAGAGTGGAAAAAAGCCCGTCCCAGCGAAGCAAAAACAAAAATTTCAATGAAGCAGAATCTAGCAATGTCTCCGATCAGCAAGAAGTTAAAAAGAAGAAAATAGAACTTTAGGGGGAATTTCGAAAGATAAAACCACCAACATTTGATGGAGAAGATGAAGAAGTGGCTGAAGCATGGTTAATAAACATGAATAAGTACTTCCAGGTGTACGAGTATAGTAGCAATCTGAAGGCCAGATTAGCCATATATCAGTTACGGGAGAAAGCCACTTTATGGTGGGAAGAAGTGAAAAATGTTCGCAACATAGATGAACAGGATGTTACCTGGGAATATTTTTAGCAATAATTCAAGGACAAGTATTTAACAGAACGATTTTATGATGAAAAAGCTAAGGAATTTCATGAACTAAGGTTGAGACAGATGACTATGGATGAATATATCATTAAGTTTACCACCCTGTTAAGATATGTTCCATATCTTCGAGAGGAAAAGGCTAAAGTGCAAAGATTTCTGAGCGGTTTTCCAACACACATGAAGGAGTGAATAAAATTTTTAAGTCCCTGAACCATGGATGATGCCATTCGTAAAGTACAAATGTGCTATTAGTAGTCCAAGTGTAAAGGGGAGGTTGGAAAAACTTGGTAGCCAAAGAGAGGACAGAAAAGTAACTCAAATTTCAAGGGCGCCAAAAGTGGCAACTTTAAGAATTCTGCACAAAATCCTATCAACGAACAGTTTGGCAGAAATCACCAAAGAACCAGATGGTCAACAAATGAAAATCCTACAGAAGCATCTAACAAGCCTAAGAAAAGGCAGGTGACTAAGCCACCTTTATAATGTTGGGGGTGTGGTGAAGCACATTACTACAAAAACTGTCCACAGCGAACCATAAATGACACTGTAGCAAATTTGCAGGAAGATTCTATAGTAGGTGATGTGGCGCGAAACATACCCCGTATCAATTCAACGTTGGAGGACAGACAAGCAGATTATCAACGAACGATGATTGAGCTGGAAGGTAAAATACTAACTCAATCTGTTTCTATTTTGGTAGATCCAGGTGCAAGTCTGAGCTATGTTAGTCCCAAAGTGGTAGAGTTGTGTAAACTAAAAGAATAGAAATTTAAAAGTTCATGGCTAGAACAGTTAGCCACTGGAGCAAAGCGTCAGGTAACTGCCAAAATTCCGAACTGTATATTAGAAATTTTGAATCAGCAGTTACCGGTGGATCTAAATGTTCTGCCATTAGGATCCTATGATGTTTTGTTAGGCACGGATTGGCTAGAAAAGCGTTGGACACTAGTAGACTGTAAGGAAAAGATTATTTATTACAGAATGCACGATGGAAAACGTAAGGAAATTCAAGGAATAAGAAATCCATTACAGGTACATCCAATTTTAGCATCCCAAATGAATAAATGTATAAGAAAAGGGTGTCAATTATATGCGATTCAGGTGGGGTATACAGATTCTAAGGAGAAATGACTTACAATGGAAAATATACCTGTTGTACAAGAATTTCTAGATGTTTTTCCAGAAAACATTCCTAGATTACCACCAAGGAAAGACATTGAATTTACTATAGATTTAATGCCTAGAGCTTCTCTCATGTCAAGGGCTCCTTATAGAATGAGTGTGCCAAAATTAACAGAGCTAAAGATGTAGTTACAGAAACTGCTGGATAAGGGTTATATTCGCCCAAGTGTGTCCCCTTGGGGAGCACCAGTTTTTTTCCTGAAAAATAAAGATGAGACCATGCGAATGTGCACGGATTATAGGCAGCTCAACAAATTAAAAATCAAGAACAAATGGCCTTTACCAAGGATTGATGATCTATTTGATCAAGTAGAAGGGGATACGATGTTTTCCGAGATACATTTGAGATCTGAGTATCACCAGATTCGAATCAAGGAAGAAGACATTTGCAAAACAACATTTTGTACAAGGTAAGGTCACTATGAATTTTTGGTGTTACCCTTTGGGTTAACAAATGCACTAGCAATCTTTATGAGGCTAATGCATGGAGTCTTCCATCCTTTTCCTAAATAATTTTGTACTTATATTTATAGATGATATTTTTATCTATTCTAAAAACTAGGAAGAGTATAAGGGGCATTTGAGGATTATGCTGGAAATGCTAAGAAAACACCAGCTGTAGGAAAAATTCAGCAAGTGTGATTTCTTCAAAATAGAAATCCAGTATTTAGGACATGTTATTTCAGAAGTGGAAATTGTTGTTGATCCAGAAAAGATCAAACAATCATGTAATGGTGGGTACCCCAGAACATGGTAGATAGTAGATCCTTTATGGGACTAGATGGGTACTATCGAAGATTTATTGAAGGATTTTCCAGAATTTCTTTCCCCATTACTACCTTGTAGAGGAAGGGAAAAGTTTTTAAATGGACTGTGGAATGTCAAAACATTTTTGAAAAACTGATATAGATTTTAACCACTACTCCTGTATTAAGGGTAGCTGATCCCAACAAAGAATTTGAAGTATGTATAGATGCAAGTAAAGAAGGTGTTGGGGCAGTTCTGTCCCAAGAAGGCAAATTGGTGGCATATGAATCCCGAAAATTGAAAGATCATGAACAAAGGTATTTTGCATATGATCTGGAGTTAATCGCAATAGTTCATGCACTCTGGGTATGGAGACACTACTTGCTGGGAAAAATTTTTGTGTTAAAAATGGATCATTGTAATGCTTGGGAACCGAAATGCTTGCTGAAATGGAATTAGAAGTAAAAAGGATAACACAAAATCTGAACGTTGTACAAGATTGGCAGAGGATTTATGTGGATAAAAAGAGGTCTTATCGAGAATTCGAGGTGGGAGACCATGTGTACGTAAGAATCAAACCCAAGAGGAGCACATTACGATGGATCCTGCGAGGTTATCAGGGTATGTTACAAATGGTATCAAAGCAAAAGGTTGCAACACTGGCGCCTTTTGGGAATCATTATGCAAAAAGGAAGTAGAGGTATGATGCTAGTGGGCATCATCTCAGGTATGATTTTAATTAAACTTGTAGTATACTACAATTAACATGAGATGCATGTTGCATAATTAATGACTGCATGAAAGAGTAGACATTTATAATGTTTCTTTAAAAGTTGTGCTCATGAAATTTTAATATGGATGTGGATAAAAGACAATAAAACTTCTATTGTACCTATGAACCATCTTTAGCACTCACTGTTTATAGTGTAGATTAATTACCAACCTTTGCATGCATAATGTGAGAAAAATTATTATGGTGCATAAGAAAAAAAAATGGGAAAACATGGCTAAAGTTATCATGCACTACCTATAAATAATGAATACATGTATGGTTGGTGTGATAACTAAATAATATAGAAGTTGGGTTTGACCCTGAAGAGGACAATGGAATGTTGGAAACAAAATATATATATACTTGAACGAAACTCTTTAGTTGTTAAAAATAAGTAACTAGTGAAATATAACTCACATAGTGAACTTAAATTCAATGAAAAAATCATAGTAGCATAATTGTGGGTTCTCTTTCTTCATTTAGAGTGGTAGAGGAAAGTTTGCATTCAATGTGTTCGACAAAAAGTGGTAATTGAGATCCACGGTTTTGTATTTTAAATAATTTCATCCGTGGAAGTTTTGGATGTGATTAATCTTTAATATCAAGGGGTTTTCATACCTTGAGATCATGTAACCCCCATGGTGATTCCAAGAAAAAAATATGTTTAGAAATGGATCCATAATTTGGTCAAATTTCCTGATTAGACGCTGTTGTAGGGATTGTTGGTTCTGTTATTAGCAGAAATTTTACCATTGATGATATTAATATGATTCATGATGTTCTAGAAATTCTAGTTTTACTATCTCTATGAGAGTAGAAACATATTTATGGAAATTTATTTCATCTCTGCTAACTAGTCCCTCAATGGTAGTAGATTGTATGCTTGCCAACTATTTGGAAGAATGCCTTATCCACCATAGATTGCATGCTTGCAAATTGTTGTTAAAATTTCTCAATGGATGTAGATTGCATGCTTGAAAATTGTTTGATGGAATGTCGAATTGGTTGTAGATTGCATGCTTGCATACTATTTGAAAAAAAGTCTACAGTGATTGTAGATTTCATGATTGCAAATTATTTTCACAAAATTCCTCAATGGTTGTCGCTTATATGGTTGCAAGAAAATGGTAAGCGAAAAAAAATAAAATAAAATCACATTTTGTGTCCTAGTGTTCAATGGGACTGTTAGTTCTCTACAATATTGATGGCTGCTAAGGTGAGACCTTAAATAAAGTATCATGCTATGGTATGCAACATATGTTAATGTCTTTTTTCTAAGCTACATGATTATTATTATTATGTGGAAATTTTGAATGTATACCACCCATATTACATGCGATGAATTGTTGTCAATGTGCTTTGACAAATTTTGGACCCCATGTTGTGGGTCAAGTATAGATGCATGGTGTACATAAATGTTCCTTTGCCTTAATGATAATATGCAATGGAAAATTATGTAAATTACAGTGGATTTGTAGACATTGACTATTTTTAGACATTGAATTTTTATTGGATTCAATGGTTATGGAAGCTATGATGGGATTGATGTAATGAGGTAATATTTTATTTTATTGTTGAGTTAATGAATACTTTAGTTGGGGTATTCAGGAAATAACTCTAGAGTTTTTGTAACACCCCCAAGTTCTATGCTTTTCAAATTAGACATTTGAGCATAAATCCAAAGGGGAGTGGACCCCAATGGATAATTATTGTGTGGATGTGGTTAATTATTTATTTATGAAAAATAAATAAAATATTGTGTATGCACTATGACCAAATGAGAAATTGAGATCACATGCCTAATCCATGAGGTTATGGAGAAGGTAAAGACTTTCCCCAAAATCTTTCAAAAATCCTTGAAAGAAGTTATTTCTAATTTAGATTTTTGAGGAAAAATCTAAATTCCCCAATGATGAGGAAAGTAGTTGGGAAGAGGTAAAAAGCTGGAAAAGCTGGAAAAGAAGAAAGCAGCTTTAAAGTACCTAAATAAGGGAAGCCTAGGAAAACAGGAATAAAAGCATCCTGAAATTCTGGACGCAGAATTGGAAACGGGCTTTGGGGAGAGCATATCTTAAATAAGCTACTCCAGAACAGATTGAGGTTAGTCTGTTCTTGGAGGATCTCAGCTCGGGGGTGGGTTCTGGAGATAGACGAACTCTAAGGTTGGGAGGACTGGTCATAGTATCGATATGCATACATAAATTTGGAGATTTATCTATGAATTTTTATAAGGTTATATGAATTGTTATGTTATGATTTCTTATGCAAAGTTTATATGAATCATTATGTTATGATTTCTTATGCAAATTTTAGATTGACTGTTTGTTCAGTACCTCATGCAATTGCAAATTAGAGCTATTAGTTGAAAATACAGTAGGTTAATAGCAGGGACAAATGGTTGGATTTCGGGGATAAGTACCCTGTAGTAATAAAGTTAGAGATGATAGATTTCCTGAATGTCAAATCTAATAACAAATGTACCGGTGTAGCTTGCTGTCTTTTAAAATGAAAATGGAGTTGCTGTGTGTATAAACTGAAATTTTTAACAAAACGGTAAACAGGAACAACAAGTATGCTGAATAATCTTAACAATAACATAAGAGAATAGCCTTATTGTTATATGTGGTAAAAGTATGGGTAAAGGAAGATTGTAAACATATTTAAAATACTGGGAAAAGAGCATCTATCCACTTTCAATATAAACTGTTGTAAAAGTAGTTGAAGCAAAGAAGGTTAACTGAATATAGATAGATGTATATGTAGATATCTATACATAGATGCTGAAATTTTATAATTATAGAGGTTAGAAAGTCTATAAAGCTTGCTAACTGAAAAAGTTAGAGAAAAGGGACATATTGATATGTTAGAGTTGGACAAAACTCTGAAAAACAGATCTGCGAAATACAAATGAGTATATGTTTATATACACATATAAATATCGGTCGACTGGGTTGACTGATAGGAATTGAGGTTAAGCCAAAATTTCTCATGGGAATATTTATAATACCAAGAGTGTCTGTCATTACCAAAGAGAAATTAAAGACTTGATAAAAGTATGAATGTGAAATTGATTAATTGAAATATATAGGCGACTGAAATAACTCATGTTAGATAAAATAATGATTTATTGAACTTTAAATTCCTAACATATGAGAGGAACATGGCTGGAGATTAATGACATGAGTTTGAATTTGAATGAAATTACTGTGGGAGAGAAAGACAATAATTTGCAAAGGACATGGTTGGAGATAAATACCATGAGTTTGAATTGGATTGAAATTATTGTGGGAGAGAAAGACAATAATTTGCAAAAACACTAGTGGGAGAGAAAGACTAGTGTAACTCCTAAATAAAATGCAATGTGCACTTGATAGAGTTTTCTTATCATTTTGATGATTAAAGGGCTAAGTGCTCCCCGAGTTTTTATGAAAGTATTAGGATTTAGGTATTATTTTACATTTCCTAAATAATTGGAAATGAAAATTAAAGGTTAATGTTCCAACAAGAGAAGAACATCGAGGACGATGTTCTCTTTAAGGGGGGGAGTTTGTAATATCCCTCGAATAAGCCACCATAAAAACTCTCATAAAATGAGGGTTATTAAATAATTAAATATTATTAATTATTATATTGATATTAAATGAAGAATATTCTTGTAATTGTCGATTATAAGAATATTGGAAGAATTATTTCTTAATTATTTTATTTATAATAATTTATATTCTTCCATGGAAATAAATTATATTTCCAAGTTGGTATATTTTATGAGTTTTAGAAATAATGAGTAATAGATTTGGAGAAAGTATGGATAAGTGATATTTTTCTCATAAGGAAAAAGAAAATCTACCTTTAAAAATAAAAGCATGAGGGATTTATGGAATGCTTTTCTGATTTAGGAAAAATCAGATTTATGGAGGATTTATGGATTGCTGTTGTGATTTAGAAAAGCTGGAATGCTTTTATGATTTAGAAAATATGGAATTATTTTATGATTTAGAAAAAGCTGGAATACTTTTAGGATTTAGAAAATCTTGAATGCTTTTATGAATTAGAAAAGATTGAATTCTTTTATGATTTAGAAAAAAGTTGGAATACTTTTATGATTTATAAAATCTATTCCATTTTAATTAATTCTATTTTTTATTATAATCCCATGAGAGAAATAGAAGAGGAAATGGGAGAATACATGTAGAATGGAGCCAAGGAAGAGGAAGAGAGTATTTCAAGCATGCATCAAGAGATGAGTAACCATATCCTTTGAAAATATCTTTGTTTGCATATGGACCATGATTATATAATGATTGAATTTATTTGCAATAAAAATTTCAGTGTATTAAAAGCTAGATCTACACTTATTTATGCATTATTTTGATAAAACCCCAGGGGGATCTTGTTTAGAAGACTGAGTAGTTCCAGATCTGGTATGGAATTGATGTTTCAACCATATATCAATTGTAGATCTGAATATTAACCTACATCAGCTGAAGCTCCTCATATAAAACGTTGTCAAGTCTTTCTGCAGCTTTTCCAATTGTTTCTGCTATTATTTTTGAAGGATTCTTGCTCTTGCTTCAAGTAAATCCAATACTTCTACAAAGGAACTTGATTATAGATATGATTTCTTGATGCCATACTATAACATGAGTCTAATGGCTGATTTCTAGTGTCTTCCAGCAGAAACTGCGCAATTTCTAAAGGACGGTTTCTCTATTTACCAACTCTCTCCTTTAGCTGATTTTCAGCTAGTGTTGATTGTGGGAGATCTGTTAAAACCTCTAAATTCATTTATTTTTGCCGAAAATTTTCTTGAGGTATGACACAGCCTAAAATAAGGGAACCCAGCCCTGTTCTACATTATTTTCAGACTGGCTTGCTTATACAATGTCCTCCTTGAGCCTATTGCAGATTTTCCTGTGAGTGGAATTTAGCGCTTCTTCCTTGGTTGGTTTTTACTTCTCTTTTGGATCCATTGTTTAGATCTATAGATCTAAGGCTCCTAAGAGCAGAAAAATCTAAGATGAGTGTGTCATTCCCACACTTGCTGTGTTCCACCATTCTTCTATAGACACAGTCTGGAATGGGCCAAGAAGCCTCTGGATTTCACCCTTCCTTGTGAAGGTGATGCATCTAGTAAATGCCCCGCCAGTCTATCTCTGGTTTAGATATATTGGTGTAATTCCATATTGTTGTGATTCCATAGTGGAATATCTTAAGATATTCCCTACTGAGCCTATATTTTCCCATTTGGAACATTGCATAATTGTATGCAAGGAAATAATTATTATGTTAAAACTCTTCAAAATGAATAGAAGATAAAAATATATCCTTGTATGCATTATTGGATTAGATTCTTAGAGAGGAAAAAGAGTAATCACATGCTTTATTATGTAAGATTATTTAGAGAACCATATATGCTTGCATGCATGGGAAAAATATATTTTTGAGTATTAGATTTCTAGAGAAAAGGAAGATGCAATCACATAATATTTATTGTGTTAGCCTTCTTTTGGGAAAAATAATATGTATTTGTCCAACCTAAAGGGATTAGCTATTGTATTAGCTTTATCTTGGGAGAATATTATGCATAGTTATTGGTTATATCTTTTGGATGAGAGGGAAATGTCACTTTGCATGCATGAAATGATAAGTGGTATGCGTTTGACCCTTGGAAAAGAAAGGTGTTTATTTTTCCATGAAATATTTATTTGGTTTCTTTTGGAAAGAAATATATGTTTTACATGCAAGAAGAACAAGATATGTTATTGCATGCACAAAACTATAACTTGTATGTTAACTTTGTTTGAAATAGAGTTGGCATTGTTATACATAGTAACCATTATGAATAGATCTTTGGTGGAAAATATGTTTTTGGAAAAGAACATGTATTCACATGCGTAAGTATAACATCTATTGCATTAATCCATATTGAAAAGAAAACATACGAGTAGGCAAAAAGAGAAATTGGTTGTTGGGATAGTTATCTTGAAAATATTGTTATGTATTTGCATGCACAGTATTATTATATAGTATGTTAGCTTTCTTTTGGAAATAATAGGAAAGTGCATGCAAGATTTTATTAGTGTTTTGTGGAAAGAGGATGCTTGATATTGATTTATTTGTTACTAATGCATGTGAAATGATGTTAAATAAGGAAACTAATGTCAATGTGGTTATGTTTTATAAATGCATACAAATATTTGTTGAAGTGTCACAAATAGAGATTGATTATTGGTTTATTAATATTTTATCTCATCATGATATCAAGTGTGCTGACGACAGAAATGGCAGGAAAGAAGGATGACTTGAGAAAAGGAAATTTCAAGTTTAACATTGTGGAAGATAAAGAGTTGTTATTCCATGCAAGTTTAGTAGTTCCAATTGCACAATGATCCCCTGAAGGAAACAGTCTGAATACAAAGACATAGATTGATGATTCATGGGTAAATGGTATCATGATGATTGTAATAACTTATAGCTAGTTATGTTTCGTTTAAGATTATTTTTATATGTAAATTTTATTACAATGGTCAAGGGATGGACTCCCTTATAACCATTGAGTGAGGGGTGACAACCCTCATGAGCGTTTAATAATAAAATTAAACGTTTGTTGGTTTTCACCCTACGGGGTTTCCATGGTATATCGGTGTCTATTTATGTGATTGTTAATTGTGTCG